>JAJOZX010000205.1:377500-517500 GCA_023014485.1 Bathynomus jamesi | reverse complement strand
AAGAAACTAATAAACTAGAAGAAACGCAAAGGCATTTCACAGCCAAGATTGATGGCTGCAAAGAACTCAGCTACTGGGAAAGACTACGTAAACTAAATCTGTACTCACTGGAAAGAAGAAGAAAGAGGTACATCATAATCTACATATGGAAAATGATCGAAAAACTGGTACCAAACCTAAAACTAAACCCAATTACCATTCAAACAACACTGGAAAATAGGAAAGGCAGAATGTGTAGTGTTCCCAAATTAAAAGCACGACAAGGGACCTCCTCAACCCTGAAGGAAAATAGCTTGGTTGTCAGGGGGCCAAGACTTTTCAACCAGCTTCCTAAGGACCTCAGAAACGTAACGGGGGTCAAAGTTGAAGTCTTCAAGAGAAGACTAGATGACTGGCTCAAGACGGTACCAGATAAGCCGGGTGTACCTTGCTATGTGCGGTGGAGAGCGCAAGAAAGTAACTCGCTCCTCCACCAGGCCAGACCTAGAGGCGGGGCCACCAGCTTGACCTCCGTGTGAAGAGAGACCAACACACGAAACAACATAAGGTTCATAAGGTATATATATATATATATATATATAGAGAGAGAGAGAGAGAGAGAGAGCTTTTGTTTCTAGATAAAAAGCTACCGGTACTCAGATTTGACGGACTCCTAGGGGGGGGGGGATAACGGATTCTTTTTATTTTTTGAAAAATGGTGCCGGTACTGTGTACCGTTGCGCACCACCAGAAAAAAAAGAAGCACTGTGTGTATATATATATTATCCTCAAACATGGGTAAAGAAAGATAGGGCGCGCGTAGCCCCTCCCCGGAGGGTGCACCGAACTAGAGAGTACCCAAGAACATCGGGATGGGGACATAGTCCCAGTGAAAGCAAATGGGGTTAACATGTGGGGAGACGAGAGAACGAAGGTAAGACATAAACGGAAATTAATTTATGGTGGTTTGTATCATGCGTGCGCAACGCTGGCTTCACTTTTCTCGTCAAATATTCTGATTCTGGTCCATTGAAGCCCATGCTGACAAGTAAACCAGACCGACAGGGATACCATATATATATATATATATATATATATATATATATATATGGGATGAATTTCACAATAAAACACATGAAATGAATAAATGTTGCAAACCCACAAGGAGGTGTAGCTTTGAATACACGAAAGGCCTTGGAATCGTTTTTCTCTTTCCTTGTGGGTTTGCAACATATATATATATATATATATATATATATATATAGGGTGTCCCAAAAAAAACTATATACTCTTTATAGCATCATATATTTTATAATTAAAAAAAAACCAAAACAATATATTGTTATAGCAATTGCCAATGAAAGGTAAATTAGTAATCTAAGTGATCAAAATGTTATAGCGAGTTGTTTGCATATAAAATTTAATTAACTACGCCAAGTGCTCAAAATGTTCTCCGGCGGCATGAATGCACTTTCAATACAACAAAATCGTGTGGTCTGATGAAGCTACCTTCAAGCTGAATGGCACAGTAAATCGACACAACTGCAGGTACTGGTCACTTGATAATCCACACGTTTATGTGGATAAACATGTTAATTTACCAGGATTAACAGCATGGTGTGGTTTATCATCCAGGGGTTTGGTTGGACCATTTTTCTTTAATGGGACAGTTACCGGTGCCGCATATCTCGACATGCTGCGGACAGAAATTATACCTGCAGTTCGGAAGTTGTTTGGAAACGACGACTTTTACTTCCAACAAGATGGAGCCCCCCTCATTATCATTGTGATGTCAGAAGGTACCTCGATGAAACGTTGCCTAACCGTTGGATAGGACGAAGAGGAAGCGTTGAGTATCCTCCACGTTCACCGGACTTGACTCCACTTGATTTTTACTTGTGGGGCTACCTAAGGATGCAGTTTATGGTACAAGACCCGCAACACTCGAACACCTTAAGGATGCAATTAGGGAAAAGTGCGGGACCATCACAGCATCCACATTAGTCCATGTCTGCGAATCAGTTAATCGACGCATTCAAAAGTGCATTCATGCCGCCGGAGAACATTTTGAGCACTTGGCGTAGTTAATTAAATTTTATATGCAAACAACTCGCTATAACATTTTGATCACTTAGATTACTAATTTACCTTTCATTGGCAATTACTATAACAATATATTGTTTCGTTTTTTTTAAATTATAAAATATATGATGCTATAAAGAGTATATAGTTTTTTTTGGGACTCCCATATACTGTATATATATGTCTTTTTTTTCTACCTAACTTTTCAAGTAACATATCTTAAACAGTTAGTGTTGAAAGAGGTTAAATCAGTCATTACTTCTGTGCCACAAGGAAAGTAGCATATCCCTTACTGTTCATAACTTTATATTAATGATTGAAGATGTACAGTATACAAAGAGCAAAGGTGGTTTTGTGTCGTCGTTTACGATAACAAAATAAAATGTGAAGAAATCTCAGATGAAAGAGACGGTAAAAAATGTTAAAATATGAATACATTATTCAAGTGGACTGCAAAGACTGAAGTGAAGTACATTAACGATAGATTCCAACTTCATCGATATGGTAACAACCAAGAACTAAAACAAAACAGAAATGAAGCAGACAACGACATACAAGTTCAAAGAAAACCTCAGGTCGGAGATTTAAAAAAAAAATAATGCGGTAGACAAAGATTTCAAAGTACACAACTAAAATTATCAAAGAAAAAATGGAAATCATACGGAATAGATTCCAGAGGAGAAAGTATTTAAGGTATTACATTGATCTGATGGAATTAATCATGTCAGGGTACTTTGATCATGGAAAAATCAATCCTCGCTGAATATCAATCATGATACTAATAATAAGATACACTGACACAAGCGAACAGTCTATTTGGCAAATGATGAAATACTGCCCAGTCTTTACAAGACTGTAAGGAAAGATGGGTATTGCCGGTGCATAAACCTTACAAGAAACTTTTACCTCTACAAAAACAGGTAAAAAAAGAAAAGGATTATATACAGGCCATGCATTCCATCTCTGAAGCTGTATTCAGTGGAATAACGCCGTGAACGAGACATTATTATATATAAACTTTAGTTTCCAAAATTTTAGTTTTGCTTCCGTTCAGATTGTTCATTCTAACGAGGGTCAAGCTTGTTGCCCTACCTTAGACCTAGGGCTTAACGTGGAATCCGAACCACAACGCACCAAGGAAGTCAGAAATTACAAAGTCCTTTCCTGAACTCGATCTCACAGCCTCCCAATCAGCAGCCAGTGTACTTATTTTTCTACCAACCAATTTTTTCTTTTTTTTTGTATCGAAGGCTGAACAGTTGGGTGATATGAACACCGCTTGCCCTAACCTGGAATCGAACCCGGGGCCGATTAATGAGGATGTTAATCACCACACCACCAGGCCCGTAGATAGTGTATATATATATATATATATATATATATATATATATGATGAATTTCACAATTAAACATGTGAAATGAATGAATGAATGATGGAAACCCACAAGGAAAAAGAAAAATGATTCCAAGGTCTTTCGTGTATTCAGAAGTACACCTCGTCAGGGAATGAAGGGAAAAGGCGAGATGCCCAAAATATATACAGCGGGACGGAAACAGAAAGATTAGCACATAATTAACAAGAGTTAATGAGAGGCAGAAGCAATTTTAACAGGATATTGTCAGTTTTATACATTCCCGCATTGTTATTGAAATTATTTTTAAAATGGATAAATGCACATTCTAGAATATTCCTTTCAATTATATCTCTCTTTTAACGAGCGCTTTAGAACTACCCCACTTAATGCTATGATTACATCTATACATATGGTTAAACAAAGCATTAGAATTATTTGCTGTTCTACACGCATATTTATACTGTTTTACCCTAATATCTAACGTTTTACCCGTTTGGCCTATATATACTGAGTTACATTGTGTACATTCGATCGAATACACACAACCAACCACATTATCCGGGCTAGTCTTTATTAGGCGTGATTTAATAGTATTATTATACTTAAAGACTACATTGATGCCAATTGCTTTAAGTAAAGTCGGAAGATACTGAAAATTAACATGGTAAGGTAGGCTAAGGATATTTTTACGCTCAAATTCCTTTACAGTTACATTATTATGATACCTATTCTTGGCTTTCCTAAGGCAGTTATCTAAAAATGAAATAGGATAACATAATTTAATACCAATTTTCATGATATTGCATAACTCGGAATCTAAAAATTCAGGACTGACAACTCTCAATGCTCAAAGAAACATAGAAGAGAAAATAGATTTAATCTAGGGATGATGGTCAGAATAAAAATGCACATAAGAATTATTATTAGAAGGCTTACGATGAACTTCAAATTTGAACTGATTAGAGCATCTCCGAATTTTTAGATCCAGAAAAGATAAGCTACCATTATTTTCTTTTTCAACCGTGAACTTAATAGATGGGACTAAATTGTTGAGCCTACCAAGAAATAAGTCAACATCCAAATTATTAGGCCAAAGGCATAAAATATCATCGATGTACCTGTACCAAACAAGGTTAAAATTAACAATCGTAGGCCAAATTCGTAGGCAAAATACTTCTGAATACAAAAAAAGGCCTTGGAATAATTTTTCTTTTTCCTTGTGGGTTTGCATTATATATAAGCACACCGGACAAAAAATTAGTCACCCCTCTCAGAATGTACCTAATAACGTGTGACGGCGCCTCTGGCCTTGATAACCGCACGAATCCGGCGAGGCAGAGACTCTACGAGGTTGTGCATGTACTGAACATCGATTTGCTGCCACTCGTTCATCAGCCGGTCCCGAAGTTCCGCCAGAGTCCGTGGGTGTCTATTCCTGCGCTTCACTTTCTGTTTCCAGCCTGAACAACACCTTCGACGCATTCAGGATTAAAGGCTTCATTGGACCTGCGATGTACTCGTCGCCTCCCATCATTGGAGAACAAACAAAAACGGGACTCATCGCACCAAATTACACGTTTCCAATCTGCCGCAGTCCGGTTTTTGTGCCTCTGAGCCCATTTATAACGTGCCAATTTGTGACTTGCTGTTAACAGCGGCCTCTTCCGTGGTACCCTGCTCCAGATGTCCATCGCATGCAGTTCTCGTCGCAATGTCCGTTCGGAAATTGGTCGCTGGAGAACCTCATTGGTTTCTTGGAGCAATTGTTCTCTGGTTTGAAAACGATTTGCAGTTACTAGACGAGAAACATGGCGGCGGCCCCTATTGTCGAGAATTGTTTTCCGGCCACAGTTACGCCGTCGATTTCAGTTGATTGCGAATACACCACTCTTTGTAAACTCGCTGGACAGTACGCGTTGACACACCAACAAATTGGGCTACTTCAGACATTTTGTGTCCGTGGGCTCTGCCAAACACGATGGCTCCTTTTTGCCACTGAGTAACGTCTGCCTCACGACCCATTTTGCAGACTATATCCACACACAGTTTGTTCTTCACCACCTCACGAAACAGATCTGATCCTGTGTGCTACGTCACCGCTACTTGTCACTTACCAATGCTACATCAGCGCCCTCTGTGTGACCTTGAACTTCCTACTATCGGTGCTAGTAGGGGTGACTAATTTTTTGTCCGGTGTGCTTATATATATATATATATATATATATATATATATATATATATATATATATATATATATATATATAGTAGGGTGGCTATCAGCTTATAGGGACAAAAAATTTCTTTTTTTAACTTTAGAGTTCGGAAGGTCGAATTTTGTTCTTTATCATGATAAAACTTAGCACTCAAATCATATTTAGGAGTGGCGCACGGCAGTATAAAAATGTAGAGTAATGTACTTTTAATCAATAGTAAAATACCCCATTTATTTCTTTGCAAAATTTGCAGAAATTATTATTGAAATGTTTATATGAAATATTCCTATGTTTTCAGATATATAGTTGTATTTATGATATAATATCAATATATGTAACTACTTCTTTTGACTTTTGGCGTCTGAGAAACTGGCAAGGAGCAAGCTGCAACTCAAATCCTCAGTTAACTACATGCTGAGGAAGTGCGTATGTGGTAGTAATTCGTACTCCATTTATTTCACGGTTAGGAGTTTCAAGCCCTAAAATTTTCAATTTTTTTGCAATCATAGCTATTACTAGTTATAGTTGTCGTTCTGAAACAGATATATGGCTTGTTGGTCCAACTTTACCAAAAAATATTGGGCGATAAACTCCCTTCTCAGCAGCAAGTTTTGGCACATTTTTTTTACCATCATTCAGAGATGAAGCTCCCTTTGAAAGGTAGTGCTAAGAACACTTTGATTAGTGTTATGGGTTTCTGGAAGAAAGCCAGTATTCCAACTGCGCATGAACATGATCTTATTAAGCGGTTTCTCAAACTTCATTCTGAATGGAAAGCATCACAAAAAAGTAAGTCCCGTCGATCTCAAAAGCAAATTTCCAATGAAATACACTTCACATCACGACTCAGTGAACTATTTGACATTGCACACGAAAATGCTCTCTATATAATGAAAATAGAAGATAAGAAATTTCTTATTGCTCAGCGCAGTGGAAGGAAAGGTTACATAGCTGGCACTGATAAAGTGACAACAATCAAGGAAAGAAATAAGATAATTAGAGAGCAAAATTCTATTAGCCGCAAGAGAAAACATGAAAAAGAAATACAACAACCAAGCAAAGTTGCAACAATAGATTCAAGTACCAGTAGTGATAACGAGTCGATCCATTCGGAAAATAGTACATCTCAAAAATTAAAAAGTTTTTCTCAGGGTGACACCCAGCCACAATTGAAGAAAGCAAGACCTCAAAACATAATGACTCCCGAATTAGAGCAAGCTCTAGACCGTACAAAGACCAGCAACCGAGCAGCAGTTCATATCGTTGCTGCTACGGCAAAAAGTTTAGGATATGATGTAGAGTCACTATCGATCAATAAAGATTCTATTCGCACTAAAAGGATGAAAATTAGAAAAGAAACTTCAGCTAATATCATTGAACACTTTGCTCCAGAAACCCCCCACGTAGTTCACTTGGATGGGAAAATGCTACCTGATATCACAGGAAAAAAGTCTGTCGGTCGTTTGCCTGTGGTAGTGACTGGTAAAGATATCGCTCAGCTTCTTGCAGTTCCTAAACTTACCTCCGAAAGTGCAAAAGCAATTGCAAAGGCTGTTGTTGAAACTGTAAAAGACTGGAATTTAACCAACCAGATCAAAGCAATGTCGTTTGATACCACGGTAAGTGATAGAGGAAAGAGAGGAGGTGCTTGCATCCTGATTGAACAAATGTTGGACAAAAATCTTCTGCACCTAGCCTGTCGTCATCATATCCATGAGATTATAGTTGGAAATGTATTTGGCGTCCTTTCTGGTCTCTCATCAGGACCTGATATTGTTTTATTTAAGTGATCACAGCTAGAATGGAGTAACATTGATAAGAGTAAGCTTGAACCAGTGATTGGTGATGAAGAAGTGACCTTAGATATTTCTGAATGGAAGGAAATCATTGAATTCTGTAAAACTAACCTAGAAGAACGTCAACCAAGAGATGATTACCGAGAAACCTTAGAATTAACATTGTTGTTTCTGGGAGAAGTATCCCCACGAGGAAGAAGACTGATGCAACCAGGTGCTCTACATCGTGCACGTTGGCAAGCAAACGTAATTTATTTTATAAAGATTTATCTCCTCAGTTCAGAGGTTCGTTTAACATCAAGAGAAATATCATCTTTAAGAAGATTCAATTTATTTACTACAAATATTTATGTAAAAGCATGGTTCCAATGCCCCCAAGCAACTTTAGCTCCTGCAAATGACCTTGAGCTCCTTCAACAATTAAAAACTTACCCAGTCACTGTCGTCTCCAAATCTGCAGACAAGGCATTCGGTAATCATTTGTGATATTTAAGTGAACGTCTGATTGGTCTCTCTTTCTTTGATGATCGTGTACCTTTAGAAATGAAGAGATTGATGGTCGCAGCTCTAAAAAATTAAGGAGATAAATGCCCTCCAAGTAGAATTTGTCCAACGATTGCTGAAGGAAAAGATCTGTCATCATTTGTTACAGCAAACTCTTGACAACTGTTCCCAGTTTTAGGGTTGGAAGATGACTTTCTAACTTCTGTAGATCCAGCTCAATGAGAACAGATTCCAGATTATCAAAACGCTTCCAAGATTCTTAAAAGCATGAAGGTTGTCAATGATATAGCAGAAAGGGGAGTAGCACTGATAAAGGACTTTAACGCCTCTGTAACGAGAAATGAGGAACAGACACAGTTTTTGCTTCAGGTCGTTGAGGAACATCGTAAAACATCCCCAGATGCAAGAAAGAAAACATTAGTTGAAGGTCTCCAAAGTTCAACCAGGCGACAATGAGTTATTAGCACCAACAAAACCCCCTCCATTGAGAGGATAATACTCACGGTGAGGGGGACCTGGAGCTGAACTCAAAAAAGACTGTAAGCTAAAATCTTCTGGACTCTTGCGGCACCTCTAAAACATTTCCGATTTGTATACAAATTGATATTCTGAGTTTTTAGGAAATAAAAACAATATTATGGGTTCGGAATTTAACTTTTTGAAGATTATGTTTATACAGCCACCATAACATATATATATATATATATATATATATATTAGCAAATTCGGTTCCCACTGTGTAAAATCGTAATAAAAATAAGCACAAGGTTCCTTTCCCAGGAGAGTGGGAGAGTGGATTTTAAGAATGAAAATGTAATTCTCTCCATCTTTCGAAGCTCAAATTTTGGTAATATTCTTCCTAGATGGGAAATTATTATACTCTACAAAAGATAAAAATTAATTTAGGTTAAAGCATTTAAATTACAAAATCGCAAAATTTTCTGTAGACAGTATTGAAATATCCACTTAAGTGATAATATTCTATAAACAAAATTCCAAACCAGCCGGCTAGGTCAAGCTACGAAAGCAGAATGAGAATAGAAAACAGCTCTCTTCTACACCAAATTTTTCAGAATGACGCGTTAGAGTCGATTATAGGCCGATCTTGAGCATTTATTTTTTAAAAAATGAACAAAGAAAATTCAGTAAATGTAAATATAATAATAGTAAATAGTAAATAGTATAATAGTAAATATAATAATTTTCTGTATTTAAATGGGAATAATTTCGCTAATAATATATATTTATTCGCTAACGGCTAATCTCTTAACTCACAGAAGCGAAGTGTCTAATTGTTAGAAATAGCGCAATTACATTCTGTTCCTTTGCGTACACTTAAGTACTGAAACATGTACACTCAAAATAAACTTATAACTTCTTTTTGAGGGGTGCATTCTAGGGGAAGTTTTTTCTTCTTTTGGGTATCAAAGCTTCTTGTCAGATGATATAATAACCTCTTTTAATGATACATAACTTCTTTAGATAGAAGAAATGGTTTTCAAAACTTCGTTTTTGAGTGATTTGAGACAATAGAAAGTGCAAAAGCAATTGCAAAGGCTATTGTTGAAACTGTAAAAGACTGGAATTTAACCAACCAGATCAAAGCAACGTCGTTTGATACCACGGCAAGTAATAGAGGAAAGAGAGGAGGAGGCTTTGTTTTCCGTGTAACTTCATATAAAGAAGGTCTATATCGTGACCAATGTCGTAACACCGCTTCTCGTCGATCACCGAAGGTAAGCGTCTGTACAGTAGTTGAATAGGAGACCGTCCTCCGCTTCCAGATTATATAGCGACCCGTGGGAATCGGATCCCACATAAAGTTGTATTGTATTCCCCTCCGTCATATATTAGAGGTTCCTCAGGATGTTAAACAGCCCAATCGTTATATTATTTCATTATACGAGTATAAAAGTAATATAAAATTCTTTCTTGAATACACTTTTTAGAAAGAGTTTGGACTTGTTCATCCCATATATATTAATCACGTAGGCCGATAAAGTTTTTTCTTAATTTTTACACCCTCTGAGAATAGTAACATGTAAAGATAGTAATTACTTTATAAATAAAAAAATCTTAATAACCTTATATTTATCTCTGTTACTTGATGTGTACACACACACACACACACACACACACACACACACATACATATATACATATATATATATTATATATATATATATATATATATAAACAGGGCTATTCACAGTGATTCATCCGATTTCAACCGAGAATACTTCCGTACCTAACAACCGTGCATCAACTGGGCATACACCACATGAAAGAGGAAATCTTCGAGTTTTACAAGATCACCGCGAGAGGGCTCCATAGTCAGGCCGTGGCCTAGCCTAGCAACAAACAGTCAGTGTGAAAATGGCGTCCGCACAGCAGAAGGCGTTTTGTGTGTTGCAGTTTTCGAGCTGTAAATCGGTAGTCACAGTGCAGCGTGAGTTTCGTCGACGTTACAGAACAGATCCGTGCGACTTCTTCCTTTGGGGGTACGTTAAGGATACTGTGTACGTGCCACCGTTGCCCACATCTTTGGATGAGCTCCGAACTCGCATTGTTACTGCCGTAGAGTCAGTGACAACGGACATGCTGGAGCGAGTATGGGAGGAATTCGACTATCGTGTCGACGTTGCTCGTGTAACTAGGGGAAGTCACATAGAGCATTTATGAGGTGAGAGACAAAATTTGGACAGTTCTTCTTTTGGTTGATGTATCACAAATCACTCTGTATTTGTAACATTAAAAAATATTCTCATTTGAAATCAGGTGAATCATTTTGAATAGCCCTGTATATATAAACGAGTACTTTATGATGTGTGGTGTTTATTATCGCGTGTCTATATACTTCTGATCCACAAAATCTTCTTACCTTACTAATATTTTCAGGTTTATTTAAGACCAGTTTTCTTTTCACAGACTAAATAAAGACTATACAGTCTTTAAAAGTATCAAATTATAAATCTGGGCTGTATCAGGTTACCTGAAAGTATTCCAAAATACGTTTTGTACATTGTGTGTATCGCAGATACCAGTAATGAACGAGCCAAAAAAATAAAAAATAAAAAAAGTCCGAATGCGTATCTTCATGAAAATGTAGCCAAAATCCTGACCAAAAAGGTAAAGCATAATAAAAGAAATTGCGCACCGCTACTTTTCGAAAGTCAACTATAGATTTAATAGTTGACACTATAGTTTGTTTACCTTCTAAATCTGAATCGAAGATTAAGTATTGAGGTGAAACACAGATATATATATATATATATATATATATACACACACACACACATGGGATTGAACTCAGAATGGTCCCCTGACATCTTTTATGTTACATACAGACCGTGCATGGAACAAGAAACTCTTCTGGGAAAATTAACATAAAACATCTCAGGGGCCATTCTGAGTTCAATCCCATCATGAAATAGACATGTTAAGTGCTTTAAAAAGTGGACGCTCAATTCTGCCAGTTGAGGTTTAAGGTTTGGTTTTTGGCTGAAAATACAATAGTTACCCCTTTTTCTTTGATGTATTAAATCCGACGTAAATGCAACGAGTCTTTTGCTTATACTGAGGTTCTGAATATAGTAGGCTAGGTGTAGCTGTAAACCCTAGATCCTGTCCCAAAGCTGGATCCTATCTGCTTGGCAGATAATTGGTGAGAGATCCCTCTTGTGAGGGCCTCTTTGCGAGTGACCCGTTGCCCACGTCGGGCTAACATCATGAAAAAGAAAAACTATAGTATTTGTCATTTACCATTACTTATTCGAACTATAGTGGATTTAATTTTCCCAGAAGTGTTCCTTGTTCCACGCACGGTCTGTGTGTAATATATATATATATATATATATATATATATATATATATATATACGAAACAATCCTTACACAAATTTTATTCGCTAACAGACACCGACAAATACACAATCAGCAGAAAAGTGTTATCCTTTTCCAACCACGATAAATGTAGGTAAAAGATCATAAGATACAAATGATATAAAGATTCAATAAGAAAAAATGAACGTAACGTCATACGGAAGAAAACCTTGATATTGCATTTTTCACCAAGGTGAAAGAATGGCATCCATCGCAGCAAAACAAGATTATATTGTTTTCCATCGCGTTGAAGGATATATATATATATATATATATACAGGGTGTTTTGAGGTCGACCCTAGAAATATGCAAATTGGCGGAATTTGTAGCAAGTAAGTAGCAAGTAGATAGCAAGATAGGTTCCAAATACCAAATACCAAATACAAACTACTCCGCCAATTTCCATATTTTTAGGGTCGACCTGAAACACCCTGTGTGTATATATATATATATGAATGAAAATGAAAATGAAAAAGTTTATTGGCAGACTATAGTCCAAATGACAAATATTATTAATACGAAGTGACAATAGAATACAATGGCAATTCAAATACTAAGGATAGAAATACAATTAATAAGAAATAGTTCAGTAATATCGGAATTAAGTGGAACTCCAGACAGACGTTTTCATACCATGAATTCCATAGCTTAGAAGACATACGGCAGGACTTATGAATAGCTTGGATAGTCGGATCGGGTGATTTTTTAATTCTTTGCATTAGACTGTATTGAGCACGTCTTGTTACCTTCGGGAAGCTCGGGCCACTGTGGGTAGCAAACATTTGTGAAGCTGATCATCTGGGGGTAATTTATATAGGAGTCTAAAAGATCTGTTGTAAAACAAATTTAGGGTTCTGTCTGAACCTTTTGCATAATTCAGCCAGAGTTGCTGTCCGTATATATTACTGCAGAAAGTACGAAAGAGTGTCTTTAGCTTCACTTGTACAGAACCGGAAGTTCCTTATAGTCATATTCGCCTTAGCACAGAGGATTTGATTTTGTTTTCTTATATCTGAGTCATCACTCAAGGAGCTGGTGATAGTTTGACCCAAATACTTAAATTCTTGTACTTCCTCTATTGCTTCACCTCTCATTTTGAAACTAATATCAGCTGGCTGATTACAGCTTTTAGGATGGAATTGTATAACCTTAGTTTTTGTAACATTAAAAAGAATACCATGTTTCTGTGAATATAACTCGCAGACTTTTAGCAGACAATCCAGACAGACAGACGGCAGACAGAAGGACTTATTAACACCATATCATCGGCATAGATTAAGTTATTTATCCTTGTGTTGTCTATACAACATCCAATTGTTACCTCATTAAGTGAAGTAAGTAATCCATCAATATACGCATTAAACAGTTAAACAGCAGAGGAGAGAGCAAAGAGCCTTGCCTCACCCCGCAAGAGGAGCCAAAACATTCGAATAGTATGATATATTGCCCCACCTAACAGTAAAAGATTGATGGGAATACCAAAATTTCAATAAATTTGATATGTACATGGGAACTTTCCTGTCTTCTAGTTTTTAAATAAAATATTGTGATTCTCTGTATTATATGCCTCATTTATATCTAGGAAACAGCTATAAATAGTTGAATTACTGTCAGTGTATTTAAATATAATTTTCTTCAATACATAAATACACAGATCAGTTGAGTGGGACTTTTTAAAACCAAACTGATTAGAAGATGTCTATAAGTAATCATTTAATCGGTGTAACAAGACTTTCTCTAGTAGTTTCGAGAAGCAGGAGGCGACAGCAATAGGCCTGAAAATATTGCTGGATAGAATGTCCGCATACTTATTTTTGACAAGGGGCAAGATATATATGAACTTTGAACTCATGAACTCTGCAGGGATATAACTATGAGCAAACATGGCTGAGAACAGCAATGATATATGCAGACACACCACGTCAGTGACATATTTTAAGTGCTCATGCGATAGGTCATCTACCCATGATACCGAACCAGTCTTTAACTCTTTAATTGACGTCGTTACTTCAGGAATTGATATCAATGTTTTTTCCTTGTTCTCTCCCACAGGGGTTTCGCTGCAGCCTATCTTAAGATTAGCCCTACTCACACTATTAAGAATGTTTGAGTAGTGGTTTTCCACACCCTTGCAATTTCATCCTCCCCAGACACCCTATCGATTGTCGGAGGGAGGACATTTATGACACCCGTTTGATTCTTAACGAATTTCCAAAATTTGTTATTATCATTATTTAAGTGAGCCTCACAGGCTTTTGATGCTCGAATAGAATCTTCTTCCTGTTTACATCGCCTTATGGCTGCCTTATACTGACTCCTACTTCTACAGATGTTCATGTATACCGGTCCTAATCTGGATCTATCATGAAGGCATCACTAAATCGTAGGCGTCTTTCGATTCCCTCTTCAGAGGGGCAATAAAATCATTCCATCCAGGAATAACACTGGTATGCATATGAAATTTTTTTGTCTGCTGTGAGGGTTTTTTCAACTCATATTATATAATTCGACCATGCTGAATTCGAAAATGACATTGGTTTTCCTCAATCAGGTCAGGTTTTTTCTCTATTGGCCATTTATTATAAGTCCAATTTTATCCCCAAATTTATTGATTTTTTTAGCTTAAACACTGTAGATACGAGTAATATTATAAGAACACTCGTGAAAAATGAAAACATTGTGTGAATAAATACTTTTATTCATACAATGAATATGGAAAAAAGTTTATTGAGGAAGGAATGAAGTTTTTTTGGCTTTCCGTCTGTGTTTTTCTTCGGGCACGTCTCGCTTCAAACACCAGCAATAGTCCGCCAGCATATTGATATCCCAGTTTCCCTGGTACCTCTCTTCGATTATTTTGATATCTTGGTGAAATCGTTCACCCTGTTCCTCACTATAATCCCCGCAATTTTCAGGAAAATAGTCCAAGTGGGACCACAAAAAGTGCATTTTTATGGACATGCGCGACCCATGAGCTTTGAAAGCTTCCATCAAGTTTTCGACAACGGACTCGTATTCTGGACTTCTACGCTTGCCAAGAAAATCAGTGACAACTGATTTGAATGCCTGCCAGGCATTCTTCTCAGTTGGAGTCATTGCGTTTTCGAACTGAGTATCCTTGATCAAAGTTCGAATTTGAGGACCATCAAAAACTCCAGCATTTAGTTTAGCATCAGATATATGAGGAAATTTACTCTCGAGATATCGGAATGCTGAACCCTCCTTATTCATTGATTTGATGAAATTTTTCATCAAGCCCAGCTTAATATGAAGTGGTGGGAGCAAAACTTTTGTTGGTGGTACAAGGGGCACTGAAACGACATTATGCGACCCAGGTTCAAAATTCTCTCTGGATGCCCATTCACGCTGTGCATAGTGCTTCTCATCCGCTCGGCTATCCCATTTGCAGAGGAAACATGGGTATTTCGTGTATCCCCCTTGCATTCCCAATACAAATGCCACAATCTGAAAAAAATGAAAATATTTAAAGAATTTAGAGAATTTGTTCTATCAGATAAAAAAATCTATGCATTGGACTGTATCACTTCTGTGGGGAAGTTAAGTGTTCTTATACGCTCTCAAATAACCTTTGGAAAAACAACATAGTCAATAGCAATAGTTTACTTATGATATTAGTATTACCTTCAAATCTCCACAGATCCTCCAGTTATGTTGGTCGTATACGAGAGCATCCAGTAAAATTTTCATGTTATCGTAGCTCTCAGTAAGTTGTACGGAATGTGCTACAGGGACTGATGCAACCCTATTCCCAATGTTGAGAAGTACTGCTTTCAAACTTCGTTTAGACGAGTCTACAAATAGCCTCCATTCTGATGCGTTATATGGCAGGCCCAAGGATTCGATTAGCCCCTCAACATTGCAGCAGTACACTAAGGAAGAGGTATTTTCGTGCACTGCAAAAAACTTGCGGAATTCTTCCTCTCGTTTCCTATACCAGGAGAATGTTGTTCCCGGAGCCAGCAAGTTGTTCTCTCGAAGTCGTGAGCCCAAGATCTCGGCAGCTAATTTGGAAAGTCCTAAATCCCTGGTAAGATCATTAAGTTTGGCCTGGTTGAGAGGCCTCGGCTCATTTGAAGCGGTATTTTGAGGTATATACGACTGGACTGGTCATTGGCATTAGTCATTGATTCATCATCAGAATCATCGAAGTCCAGGGTTTGAGGTGGGTCGGGTATTGGGATTCCAGGACCATGGGGTACAGGTCTCATAGCAGAAGGAATGTCAGGGTATACAACAATGTGTTTATTCTTCTTGTTAACTCCTGAAAATAGAAACACAGAAACATGGATATAAAACTTGCATATGAAATAGAAGAAGCATTCAGACAGTGGCGGCTCGTGAGGGAAGGCTGCGGTCTGTAAGATATGAAATAGAAAATATACAGACTCCATCGACCTTTCTTTTTCATTCATATTGTCCCTTCGGGGACAATATGAATGAAAAAGAAAGAAAATATACAATCATTGTATATGTAAATGTAACTTGTATAACAATATGTATGTGTAAATGTATTTTCTATAACAATATGTATATGTAAATGTATGATTACCATTATGGTGAATATTATGCTATATATGGTGAATATTACATTATGGTGAATATTATGTCAAGTTTCATACGAGGATTTCAAAATATTTAAGAAAAATAAATTTATAAGCCCACCTTGGAGTTTGTCATGCAGAAATAGCAATCTGTCACGTGATCCTTTCCTTCTCTCCAAATCATGGAATTCCAAAAGGCAAAGATTTCGCTCTGCCTTTGCTCCATCTTCTCAAATTTTCAATGCACGTCTTGCAGCACATATGAGGGGCGAAATTTTTGTCCTGGTCCCCTAGCTTAATTCCAAAGTATGCTCTATACATTGTCTTCACAAATTTAGTGATTTGGGACTGGTTATTTGGCATGGTAACCGTCCCACATATGTAGCAGAATCTAGTGGGATCATTTTTACACGCTCTATTCATTATGAAATATTTTATCTATATGCCTGAAAAGTAAAAAAAGATATTATACAAGTGAAACAAGTGATGATAGATGTTACTGTTCCAATTCCGCTTTGACAAAATCACGAAAAATTCTATTTTACTTATGAGGCCATAGCCGGATAACCTGAGCTGATTGAGAAAAACGGATTGCAGATTCGAAATCAGCAGGAAAAAACTATAAGAATCACTTACAAAACCCTTGACAGCAAAATTGATGCATACCAGTGTAATCTTAGTATGATAATTGTAAGATTTAATCAGGGTCTTCCTGCTTCTCTTAACAGGAATACTAAATTATTATAATACCTATCTATGAGTTTACAGTGCGAATCATTTGAGCAAGATGCAAAATTTCTAAATTATCAAAAGGGTGGCCTGTTCTGTCCTTATATTCTATTCTCTGTTGCATATTAACATACGACCAATCGACACGATTATTCTTACCTATTGAGTTCTTGTTATGTGTTTCGCATAAGATGGTAAAATTAATTAATAATTCTAACGGTCTATGACCAGAAAGAAGGAAATTATGCAGAATATAAATACAAACGGTTCGATCCTTTAGTGAGACAATGATCAATCCACCTGGTGGTATCACTCATATCATTAACGTATGTAAAATTACCACTAGTTACGCCTCACACTTCTACATCACTTACAGTATACTTAATTTAGCAGACTCGTACATGTTACCCAATTCTACAAAAAATTCCGAGTTCACATGCGTATTAAAGTTCCCCATTATTATACAGCGAGAATATTTGGGATTATCTGATAGTGACTTAATTTTGTACAACAAATCAATGTATTCATCTAGATTACTGCCGTTGTTGTATGATAAATAGCATTTTACAATTAATATGCAATCATTGTTCACTCGTAATTCAATTCCTAACAGCCTTACATTATCACTTGTTAACAATTTTATATATTTTGACAAATTTTTTCTTATGAAGAAAACAACTCCACCAAAGGGCCTACCGTACAATAACTCATTTGATAAGTCTACTGCTGAAGAGGCATGATATATAAAGTCATCATAGATGATAGGGAGAAATTTAGCTCTTGCTTAGGTACCCAGTGCTCTTGCAGGAGTGTCAAATCCGCACTGTCACAGATTTTATGAACATCTACAGCTGAATGACCTTACGTTATACGAAACTATTTTCAACAAGTTAGCCGCCATGAATAATAAAAAATTTATTATTATTATTATTGTTATTATTATTATTATTATTATTATTATTATTCCGCCTATTACCAAATCTCCTGGAAAAGTAACTAAATTCCTTAACAATAATAACGTCTTGCTACTGACTCATATTGTAACGGTTGAATGAGAGTTTACACCTCTAATTATATATATTATTACTTTAAATGATTTATAATATGAAGATTTGGTGTTTAGTTACTCACCACAAACTTCTTTCACCATGTGACGAACATCACTTTCCTTGTTCGAGAGCTGAATTCGCGAAAAAAAAGAGAGTAAGGTTCCTCACCGGAGATCTTGCTGCGAGAACGGGTTGAGGAACCTTCGTGAAGTGCGTCTGCTTACCGTAACCCCCCTGTCATCCTCCTCGATCTCCCTGAGGCAGGGTTCGCCTGACTGGAGGATGGGTGGCACGACCTTGGGGGAATAGGAGGCCCTTCCCCTACTCTGTGGCTTGATGAAGGTCTGTTAGCAGTGTTTGTACCCTGACGGGCACGTGTGCCCCTCCTTTTTCAGTGGTTCGGTGGGAGGGGGGAGAACTGTATGGCGAGGGGGGCGTTTGAGTACTCGAACGCCTCTTCCCTGCAAGAGACCGCAAAGGAGAAGGCAGTGATGCCTCGTCTCCTGGCAATGAACAGTCCCTGTTACTGATATTAATGTTGTCGAAGGTGTTGATACTCAACACCTGTCGATCAATCGTGCAATCAGGAGCAGTAGTTCTTTCCTGAGCAGGAGGGAGGTTGACCATTACTCCTACGGGCTGCATTATACATATACATATTTTTTTATGCCGGATGGAGGGGCCAAGGGCAAATGCCCGCAAAAATGCCCTTCCTATAGAGGAAGAAGAGAGCCAAAATTAAGGTCCAAGGTTTTCGAGATGCCTGGACACTCTGCGTTTGAAAGATGGGAGATCATAGACAGGGGGAAAGATGGATTGAGGAAGATTGTTTCAGAGTTCACCGGTTGAGTAGATGAAAGACTGAAAATACCGATTAACCCTTGCATTAGATAGTTGGACAAAAAAGGAATGAGAAAGTGTAGATAGTAAAGAGAGAGTGAGGCAACATTGTGGCGAAGAGAGCGAGATTAAAGACAGTCAATAAGAGGCGGGGAATTAATGAGACGAAAAGCCTTTGATTCCACCCGGTTAAGTACGGCTGTGTGGGTTGAACCATCTTACATATGAGAAGCATACTCCATACAGGGGTGAACAAGCCCCTGTACAGAGACAGCAACTGAGTGGGAATGAAGAAACCGCGGAGGCGGTACAGCACACTTAACCTCTTAGAGGCTGTTTTAGAAAGAGAGTATATGTGATCTTTCGAGGAAAGATCAGAGAAAATGAAAAGCGAAGAATGTTAAGAGAAGAGAAAGGATTGAGTTGTGTGTTGTTGAAGGTAATGGGATAGTTGTGTGGAAGATTGTGACGAGTAGACAGCTGGAGGAATTGAGTTTTTGAGGCAATGAAAGCCACTAGGTTTTCTCTGCCTCAATCAGATATAGCAGAGAGATCAGAGATCAGATGTCCCATAGCCGTCCTACGCGAATCATGAAGTGATTGTTGTGAGGGACGCTTTGGGAAACGGGTGGAGAAGTGAAGAGTGGAATCATCGGCATAAGAGTGAAAAGGACAGGAAGTGCGAATTAAAAGATCATTATAAATAAAAGGAAAAGAGTGGGTGACATGACAGAACCTTGAGGAACACCACTGTTAATACCTTTAGGAGAAAAACAGTGGCCATCTACAACTGCAGCTATAGATCGGCCAGAAAGGAAATTAGAGATGAAGGCACAGATAGAAGGATAGAAGCCGAAGGAGGGCAGTTTGGAAATTAAAGATTTGTGGCAGACTCTATCAAAAGCTTTGGATTGGATATGTCTAGCGCAATAGCAAAAGTTCCACCGAAATCCCGAAAGGAGGATGACCAAGAGTCAAAGAGATATACAAGAAGATCGCAAGTAGAGGGTTCCTTAAAGAATCCATACTGACGATCTGAAAGAAGATTGTGAGAAGAGAGGTGTTTAAGAATCTTCATATTAAGGATAGATTCAAAAACTTTGGAAAGGCAAGAAATCAAAGCAATTGGATGATAGTTGGAGGGTTGAGAGGGTCACCCCTCTTTGGGACAGGCTGAATGAAAGGGAACTTCCAGCAGAAAGGAAAAGTACCAGATGAGAGACAAAGACGAAAGAGTTTTTCTAGGCAGGGGGTCAGCACAGAAGCACAGTTCTTAAGAACAACAGGAGGAACACCATCAGGACCATACACCTTCCTAGAGTTGAGGGCAGAAAAAACATCTTTAGAAGAGATTCTAATTTCAGACATAATAAAGTCAGCGGGGAGAGGTGATGGAGGAACAGCACCGGAATCGTCCAGGGTTGAATTGTAAGCGAAAGTTTGAGCGAAGAGTTCAACTTTGTCAGGAGAAGAGACGGCAACTGTGCCATCGAAATGAAAAAGAGAAGGGAAAGAAGAGGAAGTAAAGTTGTTGAAGAGGTTCTTAGCTAGATGCCAGAAAGAGCGAGAAGAATTAGAATTGGATAGATTTTCACATTTTTGTCGGATGAATCGAAGAATAGATTTTGCACGATTTCGGGCAAAAATATAAGCTGACTAGAGTCAGGAGTTGGATGGCGACATACTAGTGCTTGATAATACCGAAAATTTTCAATACCGGTATTTGGAGGCAATTATGCTAATCCCGGTATTAATACCGGTATTACGAAAAAAATAATTTATTTTGATTTATTATGGTGCCACCCTACCAACCCTCCCACAAGTCTGAGGGACTTGCAGTACTCACCATATTTACTATAAATTAATGACCCAACTCCAAATAGATGGCATTCTATTCGAAAAAGTTTATACAGTAAATTACTAAATTGTAATAAAAATATTATTTGAATTTTTGTTTAGCATATTATTATACAACTACTGGGGTAGATAGAAATTATTAGTATCTAAATATGTATTTCTTAGTTTGATTTTGAAAGTATGCTTTGAAGAAACAAAGAGCATCTAGGGATTGTTCAGATAGACTTGATCTCAGTTTCGTCAGAAATAGGCCTGCAGCAGAAAAGGCTCTTTCTGATTCTGCACTTGTAGGTTTAATTGAAAGCAGTGCCTTGTACAGCTTCTCTAAATTCTCACTTCTCTATAAAGTAACTTCCAAGCTTTTAAATTCATTAGTAACATCAAAATCAATGGAATTTTTTTTAGATGGCACTTTTCCTAGTTTGTCCATTTCTTGCATGTATTCACTCAGTAATGAATCTGCTTCCACTTCAGTCTTATTTGCAGCTACATTTTCAGGGTTACATGGAAATTCCTGTTCTTCCATTTCTATCTCCAAATCAACCACATTCTTAGGGAAAAGTCTTTTATGGAGCCTTTCTGCAGTTCTTTTGAGAACTAATTTTGATGGAACAGAAAAACTTTCCTCTTCTTGAACTTTTAAAACTTCGGGATTATGAAGATATTTGATTAAACCTACAATGTCTTGCTGTCTTCTTGAAATGTAACGATTTCTAAGACAATCTTTTAACTCTTTTGCTATTGGATTATTTTTCTCTCCTAGTTTCTTTGAAATAAATTTCATTGATGATTCAGCTATCAGGAGTGATGCATCTTTCGAGCATAACCCTTTAAGAATTATTTCAACAGGACGTAAGGTGTCATAAAGGTTTTCAATAATTTCCCACTCTGTTGAAGAAATGGCTACAGTTGAATGAATCACTCTTAAAGCTAGTGCAATAAATAGTTTTCTTTGATAGAAAGGAATAGAAAACGAAAAAAAGAGGTTGAACTGCAAAATACCCCGAAACTTTTTTTTTCTCCGAATCCTCCAAAAACAGTTTATTTGCCCATCGGAGGACTAAATTGCCTAAATTTTACAATAGCAATTTTTGTCAATACCGAAAACCTATAATATCGGTATCGGTATTATTTGTACTTCTTCAATACCGGTATTAATACCGGTATTTCAATACCGGTTTTAACCCCTAGACAGTACCTTCTGAAAGCCTCCTCTCTGTTGCGGATAGCCTTAGAACAAGTAAAATTAAACCAAGGTTTTTTGCATTAGTAGTAGGAATAGAATATGGAATGTACGCCTCCATGCTCGACAGAATCACCTCTGTGATGCGCTCAGCACACCCAGAAGGGCCCCGGCCACGGAAGCAGTAATCATTCCATCGGAAATCAGAGAAGTACTGTCTAAGGGCTTCCGAATCAGAGGCGCCGAAGTGCCAAAGGCGTCTCCTCTTGGGAGGATTCAAAGGCCGAATTAGAGCGATAGGACAAGAAACAGATATAAGATTGTGATCGGAGGAGCCCAACAGAGAAAAAAGTTTCACAGAGTAAGAAGAAAGATGAGAGGTAAGAAATAAATCCATAATGTTGGGCCTAGCCCTAAGACGATCGGGGATACGAGTCGGGTGCTGTACACTCTGCTCTAGGTCTTTTAGGATAGAAAAGGTGTAAGCTAGTTCACCAGGGATGTCAGTGAAATGAGAGGAAAGCCAAAGGTTGTGGTGAACATTGAAATCCCTTAAAATGTCGATTTCAGCAAATGGAGAACGGGAAAGAATGTATTCCACTTTGGAAGTGAAGTGGTCAAAGAATTTTGGATAGTCAGTAGAATTAGGAGTTTTGTAAACAGCGCAGATGTATTTTGTTCGAGATTGTCATGTAAGCCGTAGCCAGAGGGTATAGAATTCGGAAGATTCGAGTTCGGGAATATGAGAACAAGTTAGGTCACTGCGTACATATACGCAACATCCACCTTTGGAGTAAAATTGAGTATAGAGAAAGTAAGAGGGTACAGAAAAGGGATTGCTGTCAGTTGTCCCAGACACCTGAGTTTCAGTGAGAAAAAGAAGATGATGTTTAGAGGAGGAGAAGTGGTGTTCAACAGATTGAAAATTTGAGAAAAGGACACGAATGTTGCAGAAATTTAAGAAAAGTGAATCAGGCAGAGGTCCAGAATATCTCGAATGGGCTGTAGCAGATCCAGCTCAGCTGCCCTGGTCTGCGTTCCCGGTATCGACAAGGGGGGAGCCAGAAGTGGAGACATTTATACAATATATATATATATATATATATTAACTCGAATAAATTTTCAAAGTTCTTTTCGGTCGACTAAAAATAAAGACCTTACAAACAAGTTCGCGTAAAACAAAAGAAATTCAGATTTTAGAGCAACGTGAGACCGTTTTAAATTAACTTAGAAATTTTTAATCATGCCACAGGGTTTAAAGGTTACACCTTAAGATTACAGGAACTCCTCCCTTTAGTTTTACTCTCCGCCTTTCTTAAAGAAACTTTCAAATTAAAATTTAAAATTTAAAGTTCAAATTTAAAATTTAAAATTAAAATTTAAAATTTTCTCTCAAGGGTTTGCCTTAGGCGAGACCAAAGAATAAACAAACCCAAACCTTTACAAGCTTCAATAATGAAAAACAACCTTTGTAGATTAATTATTCGACCATAAATCTATCGGGGGATATCAAACAATAATTCCTTTCTGATAACGCACTCAGCCCTTCGGCTCTACCTTGGGTATCGAATCACTTTACTTTCGTATATCTTCATTTTAAAAAATTCAAATTTTCACGCGAAATTAAATCGATTTCAAAATCACTTCATTCTTTCTTTCTATCATTTTTTACTTACATTTTGATGAGATTTACGCATACAAATTCACCGTCACAACATCATATATATTCTTGTTTACCTTGGTTTTGCTTCCGCCCGAATTGTTCATTCAGACGAAGGTCAAACTTTTCACTCCACCTTAGACTTACAGTTTAACGTGGAGTCCGAACTACGCCCCACCACAGGCAGTTAGAAATTACAAAGTCTTTGCCCGGACTCGATCTCACGACCTCCCGATCAGCAGTCCAGCGTCTTACCCACTAAGCTACCAATTTATCTACCAAACAATTTTTATTGTGTGGAAGGATGAACAGCTGGGTTTTGCTGCGCGCCGCCTGCCGTCACCAGGTTTTGATCCCGGGGCCAATGGATTCGTAGTCAGAGCTGTTAACCACTACACCACCGAGGCGCATATACTGTAGATATGATGCAAACCCACACGAAAAAAGAAACAAATATTCCAAGGCTTTTCGTGTATTGAACAGTACACCTGACGAAGCCTTGGAATAATTTTTTCTTTTTCCTTGTGGGTTTGCATCATTCATTCACTTCATGTGTTTAAGTGTGAAAGAAATTCATCCCATATATATATATATATATATCCAGACAACCTAATAAGTCTAAAAACTCTTAAGATTGCACTGTATATCAGTGGAAGAACATTGCGCACATTTTTTAATATAAGAGGTTTGTGGTTCGAGTCCGGGTAAGATTTTGTTATAAATTTTCTTATTTAATAAATATTTAATCAGTGTATTGTGATTAAGCTAATTAACTGTATAAAATTTTCTAATATTAACTAAATACTTCAATAAAAAAATTAGATTAGTTTTTAAATTACGACAACGGATGACGTTACTGAGATTCTGCCATGATGAAATATTTCCATGATGATATTTGAAGTATTCCATCAATCTGTTGCAATTCATCATGTCAGGGTACTTTTATTATGGAAAAATCCATTCTCACTAAATATCAGTAATAATACTAATAATTTTCTATTATAGAATACTGAAAAAAGTATTACTCATCTCTAAATGGGAAGAAAAACTCAAAACGTATGGGCATCTTAAGTAAAAATGAAAGGTACAGAAAACTAGCTCTTGCGTACCCGAGTGGTTCCGTCTCGGGAAGTGGCGTTCACGTGCTCGGGTTCGCATCACGCCTTCTTCCTTCGATTAAGAGACACCTCCCGTTCAACACGTGGGAGATAAACGGGAGAGTCGAACAATTGGCTCCGCCGCGCCATCTGATGACCTTCGGTGAAGTTGTACTTGCAAAACTTGGTACGGGTTAACCTTTATATTTATGTAAAGCTACAATAAATTAGAAAAAACATCTCTACGGCTTTGTCTTGACTATAACATCTCTTGTCGGTGGATCAGTAAAGTTAAGCAATATTTGGTTCGGGTATATAATAGCTAGCTAGTTGAGCCTCCTTTCCGTCCAAATGATGTAGTAACCTAGGGTTGGATTCCACGTTAAGCCCGTCACCTGATTCTGGTTGTTAGTCCGGAGGCTAAATCTTTCAATTACGAACAAACATAGCTTTACAACTACACCTAAAAACTTTAAAAACCAAGAAAAAACACTGACTGTGAAGATCCTTAAACATAATAATAAAATTCGGGATAAGAAAAATGATAGGTAATAAGAGAACAGACAATGAAAATATTTATTGATTAATGTTTACGCTGGGTAAGGTGCAGTGCTTTTGGTATTGATCTATTTATAAGAAGAAGGGAAAGGTATATCTTATAAAGCACAGATGTACTTGAAAAGGTACTCGATTCAAATGTTCATATAAACAGATGGGAGAACTTCAAAAACAATGAAAATGATCATTTCTACAGTCTGAGGACTAAAACTCACTAAATAATTACACTGAACAACAAATTTTTACTTTTATTCTGTCTCAGCAACAAACAAAGCTGGTCTATATGAAGTCGACGCTACTGACTCTGAAAATTTTATTCATTTTGGCGTATCACGCATAGTTTCCGTGAAATCTTAAAAAATATTATACAATTATTGTATTTTGTATATAATATGTATAATATTGTATATTGGATATAATTAATTAAATATTATATAAAATATTAAAAAATATTAACATCACACATACTATAAGAGTATCAATACACATGACGTAATAAGACAAACATCACATGTGGTCAGAGTTGCGAGATAATAAAATAAATGAACAGCTTTTACTACAAAAATTGAATATTTTTTCCAAAACAAAAAAAATGGGAATTTCTCAAAAACTATACGTAATAGGAGACAATTTTCGTAATCAGCGTTAAAAACTCTATAATAATAACAAAACATTTCCTAAGACAAAATCAATGTTGAACAGTGTTATCAGACATTGAAATAAATACCAAACAGGCTCATCTGAGGAAACAATTTCAAACGAAACTAGCCACCTGGTTCAAAAATATTCTAAATGAGCTCTGCCAGAAGCAGTGTTGGGCACTAAAGCGTTAATCCGATAACAGTTAATTAACGAAGTTAACTTTTTTAACGGACTATTAACGGAAGTTCATTTCCATTTATCGTTATCGGACCAGTTAACTTCCGATAACTCGATATTTAGTCTGTTAAAATCCGTTAACACGTTAACTGCGAGGAGTCATTCACGGAAGATCACCGCTCCGCGAATGAATTCAAACCGCCATAACTTCAGTCTGCTTCCAGATCTCGCAAGGGGAGGTTGGGGAGGCCCAAAAGGTCAAGACTGGCAGTTGGAAGGGCAACCAGCACATTGTGTCATAGTCTTTAATAAATGTGCCTAAAATTTAATTTTACCTTTCACTTCCCGCCATAATAATTCTCTGGTAAATTAAAATTTAGTTAATGGTTAGTGGTTACAAGGTTTCAAAACATGTAATCAGTACATTTTTTATTAAAAATTAAAAAAAAGTTATTAAGCAAAAAAGTTGCAAAACTTGATAAAAATACAGTTAAATATCTATTTATTGTTGGATTTTGCATAAATAAACATTTTCTATGGGTTTTAAAGCTTTTTTCCTTGATTTTTTTAAATGTTAGTAAAGAAATAGTTATCGTTAACGGATTATCGTTAACTTCCGTTAACTTTGTAGTAAAATTATCGGATTATCGTTATCGGAGTTAAAAATTGGGGTTAACGGATTATCGTTATCGAAGTTAACTTTTTGGTTAACGGTGCCCACCACTGTCCAGAAGTCAACCAATTGTCCTCCATTAAGAGAGTTTTGGAGGCAAACCCACGCGTCTGACTTGTTCATCCCAAAACTTTTGTAAGGGTGAGTTTTATATACAGTATATCTATATTTTTTTATGCGTAACACACACACACACCACACACAGTATGAATTCCCAGTATGAATCAGTCTTCAGTATCCCAAAAAGTGACAAAGCGATACCTGACATGGATGCATTCTTCGAAGAGAAATTGCAAGGAGAATGTATAGCAGACTTTGATTTTACCCCAGAAGATGTATCGAGAGCTATAGGCCAAATGAAATCACATTCAGCTGCAGGTCCGAACAAATGGAACGCACTGTTAATTAAAAACTGTAAAAATGAAATAGCTACACCCTTATACTGGATATAGAGAAGATCCCTGGACACTGGGGAAATACCGAGCATCTTGAAAAGAGCAAACATTAACCCAATATATAAAGGCGGGGATAGATCTCAAGCAAAGAACTATCGACCAGTGTCTTTGACGTCCCACCTCACCAAAATATTTGAAAGAATAGTCAGAGAGAAAATCTATGACTTCTTGGAGACACTGGAAAGATTCAACGAAAATCAGCACGGATTCCGATCAGGAAGATCATGCTTATCACAACTTATAGAGCATTATAACAATATCCTAGATGCACTTGAAGGCATTGAAAATTATGATGTCATATACACGGATTTTGCTAAAGCTTTCGACAAATGTGATCATGGTATAATAGCACATAAAATGAAACATATGGGAATAACAGCCAAAGTGGGAAAATGGATCTACAACTTCATCAGAGAACGTCTACAGTTCGTCAAAATTCAAGGTGTAAGATCATCAGAATCAGAAGTACGCAGCTCAGTACCACAAGGTACAGTACTGGCTCCAGTCCTGTTCATTATCATGCTAACAGACATAGACAGTGGAGTAAATAGCAACAGTATAGTAACATCCTTTGCAGACGATACAAAGATCAGCAGAAAAATCAGCGAGAACATGAAGTGGAGGCCTTGCAGAGGGACACAAACAAAATATACAAATGGTCAGAAGACAACAATATGACATTTAACACCGAGAAATTTCAGCTCTTGAGATATGGTAGAAATGAGGAAATTAAAAAGACTACATATTATGCTCCAGATTGACAGGAAATTCAGAGAAGCACGAAAGCGGTCGACTTGGGGGTAATAATGACCAATGATGCCAAATTCGAGACACAAAATCAGATAACAATAAACAAACAAAAAGAGTCGCGGGACAGGTACTAAGAACGTTCAAACGGAGGGACAAGACAGTAATGATTCCCCTGCTGATTCCCCGTCAGTTTTGACGTCCCCATATAAAAAGGAAGAAATTAATAAACTAGAAGAAACTCAGAGACATTTCACAGCCAAGATTGATGGCTACAAAGAACTCAACTACTGGGAAAGACTCCGTAAACTAAATCTGTACTCCCTGGAAAGAAGAAGAGAGCGGTAGACCATAATCTACATATGGAAAATGATCGAAAAACTGGTACCAAACCTCAAACTAAACCCAATTACCATCCAAACAACGCTGGAAAATAGGAAAGGCAGAATATACAGGGTGTACATAAAGTCAGGATCTATTTTTGTGAAATAATTATTTTTTTCTATTTTTCTTTTCAGAAGCCCTTAGAATGAATACAGAAGAGCGTGTGGCAATAGTAATTTGGCGAATCGAGGGAAAGAAATACAATGACATCAGAGAGAATTTAGAAGGAGATTTCATAAGCCAGGGCCAATAGACAAGACAATACGAAAATTGGTGAACAAATTTAAACGAACGGGATCTGTAAATGATGAAGCAAGATCAGGACGACCGTGTATGTCAGATCTTACCGTGAATGCAGTACGCGGAATTATCACTGAGGAGCCACGTACGTCCGTTCGTGCTGCATCACACAGACTCGGCCTCCCGACGTCATCTGTGCACAAAATTCTGAAAGTTAATTTGCAGAAGAAAAGCTATCATTTGCAGGTTTTACATGATTTACATGAGGAAGATTTCCCTCGACGAAGTGCTGTATGTGCTGATCTCGTAGAACAAATCTGGAGTGATAATTTAATGGACAACATTTTCTTTAGTGATGAAGCCACTTTCCATACGTGTGGAAAATAAATCGCCATAACTGTCGAATTTGGGCAGATGAAAGACCGAATGATTTCGCCCAAAATTGGGAAAGAGACTCACCTAAAGTTAATGTCTGGATGGGTTTAACAAAATCTAAGGTTTATGGTCCTTTTTTCTTTGTTGAAGCTACAGTTACGGGGCTTATTTTTCTGGACATGTTGCAGCAATTCCTTGAATCTCAGCTGATTGGGGATAGGATTGTTAGTACCGTCATCTATCAACATGATGGTGCTCCTCGTCACTATGCCAAAATTGTTCAGGATTATCTAAATGGACGTTTTCCAAATCGCTGGATCGGACGCGGAAGCAACAGACCTTGGCCAGCGAGATCACCAGATTTAACCCCTTTAGATTTCTTTGCATGGGGCTTTATCAAATCGCACGTCTATCAGACGAAGATTACGAGTCTTGAAAACTTACGTACACGTATACGAACTGCTGCAGATAACATAACCCCGCAAATGCTCCAGGATGTGTTTAGAAATGCTGCGGAACGATTTGAGCTGTGCAGGGATACTGATGGGCGTCACGTCGAATCCTACTCTTAATTATTTAATAAATGTTACCTCTTTATCTTTTTATGATTGAATTCCATATAATTTCCAAGTGTTTCACAAAAATAGATCCTGACTTTATGTACACCCTGTATAGTGTTCCCAAACTAAAGGCCCGACAAGGAACCTCCTCAACACTGAAGGAAAATAGCTTGGTTGTCAGGTGGCCAAGACTTTTTAACCAGCTTCCTAAGGACCTCAGAAACGTTACAGGGGTCAAAGTTGAAGTCTTCAAGAGAAGACTAGATGACTGGCTCAAGACGGTACCAGATAAGCCGGGTGTACCTTGCTATGTGCGGTGGAGAGCGCAAGAGAGCAACTCGCTCCTCCACCAAGCCAGGACTAGAGGCGGGGCCACCAGCTTGACCTTCGTGTGAAGAGAGACCAACGCACGAAACCGCAACGAGGTTAACGAGGTGTATATATATATATATATATATACACACAGTATATATATAAATATATATGTGTGTGTACACACACACACACACACACACACACACATATATATATATATATATATATATATATATATATATTAGGCCGGGTCGAAATTTTATATTGAAAAGGTACATATTGTGAGGGGTTTGAATGGAACACAGGAACCCCCCTCATAAATTATTTTCGCTGTTTGAAGCCTCCTACCGCTGGCACAATTTTTCACTTTTTGACCTATATTGAAAAATATTCCATTTATACGAAACTTACTCTACATTCAGGGTTTTTGATGACATAAATCTTTATTAACGTATATTTTATTTAATAATGTACAGTATTAGGAAAATTAATTAAGTACAACAATATATTCAGAAGAAAAAATTAGAGGCATAATAATGTGCTAAAATTCAATTCACCTTTTCATTGTTCCTTATCACATTAAAAGGGAAGAAATTTTCAATATCATTAGGAAATTTTATTTCATATGTTTCTTACTCATTCCATCGGGCCTTCCATTCAAACTTGAGCAGTTTTCGCCTTGATTCTAATGAGTTTAAGATAAACTTTTGACGGTTGTCATATCCTATTCTTTCCTGACATGCCTTTGTTACTTGGTTCACTGCCCTTTCCACACTTTGACTGTGGCATTGAAAAGAAGCTATCTCCAGTGGCTTACATCGAGCCTGTAGTAAGTAGCTCATCGTCGCTAAAATTGTTTAGCAGCGGTGGAAGAGTACTGATCTCTTTTTGCCAATCGATCATCTCGGTGTAGTCAGTAGATTGGAAATTGAGGGTTCGAGGCAACTCAAAGTTTCTGGTACCTGAAAATCCTGTTCTTGAAAGGATGATTTTCTGAATAGCTTGCTCCCTAATTTCTAGTCTCTTGTCAGTTACCATTGATATGAGTATATTTTCTGGGTGGGAAAAGTAGGCGTTATTTTTTAATACTGGTTCTATGATTGATCTATGTTGTTCATCTAAATTTCGAAGCAAGCACATTAAATGCCAAAAGTTATATGCACCATCAGTTGCATTAGGATGAGATTTTATCCAAAACCACCCTGGAGCATAGAACTGCATAATAATCTTGACTATATCTTAAAGGTTTTTATCGGAATTTGCCGTTGAGATATATAATCGAAGGACCCTGTTGGCTAGAGTTAGCCAGCGAGCGTGGTGAAGGGTACTTGGGGATCGAGTGGACAGATCTTGAGAAATGTTTCCAGTTTGCACTGCCAGACACATATCATAGAAATATCTTTGATCACTGCTTAGCTCCTTCACAACATTTGCTGGAATTTTTTTAATGTTTCCCTTTACGCGAGAATATTTGATTACCTCCAATTTTTGTTAAATCTGTTTTCAGTTTATTCCCAATTGAACCCACAAAAGTATTTGGACCTGTTGTTTTACCATCAATGGCTTTGTAGACGTGCATAAAAGGCAGCTCATTCAAATACAAGAGGCACACCAACCACTGCACTGGTCTGTTAAGATGAATTTCAACCAGTTTTATGGCTCCACCAATTTTTCCTGTACTTACAGGAGTACCATCACACAGTAAAGCTTTGATAGTATCTGTGCCGTTCGAGTTTGTAATACATAATAGTTATCAACTCTTCTGCTATGCAGCGAGCAGTTCCATTATCTGGTGTGACATGGTCTACATCAGTGGTACTCATTGCGCGGCTCGCGAGCGAAATGCGGCTCGTGATGGCCTAAATGGCGGTTCTCGATGCATGGAATGAGAGAGAAATTTGAATATATTCAATTTATATAGGGTCGTTATCACAAAAGAACAGCTGATGAGCTGTGTATATATATTATATATATATATATATATATATATATATATATATATATATATATATATATATCAGTGGTACACACACATAGCTCATCAGCTGTTCTTTTGTGATAACGACCCTATATAAATTGAATATATTCAAATTTCTCTCTCATTCCATGCATCGAGAACCGCCATATATATATATATATATATATATATATATGCGGCTCTCTCAGTGTGCATGTTCTGAAGAAGTGGCTCCCTTAAAAAACTCAGTGAAAAACACTGGTCTACATAGATGCTTCCAGGTTCTTTCACAATAACAGAGTGTTCTTCTTTTATCTTTCCACTTTTAGTTAATGTGTTATCTTTCCTTCCATCAAATCCAAAGCACTCCATCTTCAGATTTTCGGATTTAGACCTAAAAGTATTTGTTTCACCCATGCGATTTCTTTCTCTTTCTAATTTATTTCTGTCAAGCATGTTGGTGTGGTTAAAGATCCCCATATATTTTAAAGTTGCATTGACTATTGCAGTGCAGCTCTACAATTTACACGATAATGATCTGCTGTTAATGCTAGGTTTTTATAGGAGCGCCTGTTCTGAATATTCTCAATCAATTCTAAATCGGCCTCATAATCTACATCCTGACTCTCTGAATCTACATCCATGTCTTCTTCGCCATTTTCTATAAATTCCGATGGTAAAACATTGGTGGCTTCAGTCATTTCTTCTTGTGCTTTTAGTTGACGGTTTTGTGCTTCGTGGGCTCTTGCTAAAGATCTCTTCTTTGTTGAACTAGCTATGCGATCAATTGGTCCTAACTGATTTTTTCTTTCGTTTTGACCCACAAAAGACTCCCATTCTGCCATTGCTATTTTATCCTTGCACTTGCAAGATTTCCTATCAATTCCTTTATCATAGCATTCACAAGAAGATATCTCAAACATTTTATCATACTGAGCTACTTTTAAGGCAAAACTTTCATTTCTTCGATGTAACGGCACCTTGTTCAATTTTGAGGCTTCTTCTATTAGTTGACTGACTTTAAGATAGATACCTTTGGTGTTAATTGTAGGAAAAGAAAATTTCATCCAAATGTCTTCAATATCTTTTACAACAACCCTGTAACAATCATCAGCAGTTGCTGATCCTTTTGATTTAGCTTCTTCACGACGGCGCACAAAATTGTAGTGTCTCACAACATCTGCTTTTGAAGGAGTCATGGCTGCTGGGAATTCCATAGGATATCCAAAAGCTGCATTTGAGGACTTGCTTCTAATAGTCATAGTTTATATTCAGGAGTAAAATCAAATTATTTGTAATTTATAATTTATGATAATTCAAATTATAATAATTAAAGCAAATGCAAATTATTTCTATTTATCTGAAAAATTATTTCTATTTATCTGAAATATAAAAATATCAAGCATTAAACAAACAACTTATCATTAGGGCAGTCAAAAGTTGACCGAAAAAATTAAGAAAGTTGACCTTACGAATTGAAAAAATTGACTTATAAAGTTGCCTTTACTTTCAATAATAAAAACGATACTTTAATTACTTATTCTTGCTCTTCTACATCAGTTGACCGATTGTGGTAAATTATGAAGTATTTGCCGACATTTTCTGGCAAAAAATTGCGATCCTTACTTAATAATTTTCTCTTGGTATCTCGAATTCTTTTACAGTATCGTCAATCTTGTGTATGACAGTTCGTGCATTAACATTTCCAAGAAGAACATCGCACCTGATTAAATATGTTTTCTTGGGAACATCAATAGATCCAGCAAGTATGTTCAAATATTTTGAGCCCCTTACTTCACTTTCATCAACAATTAGGAAAACTAATTTACCCTCTAGCAAATGTTTTATTCTACTTAACTCGCTTTCTGCCTGTTTCATTGCTATTGATCTGCAAGTTGACACGCAAGGCATTGCTACACCTAATTCAGAGAACAATTGTTTCACATGAGGGTTGCTCAACTTATGAAGAGGTATGTTGGCTGACAGAAATGTAGTCAAGTTTTTCCGAAAAATCTGAAGACTTGTACTTTAAAAGGGTTTGCGTCTTTTCATTTCCCACATTTTGGTCTATACCACGCTGGTGCTTTTGGTAGAGCGATGTTTATCCACAAAAAAGGATTTTTCATGCTTGACCACAACACAACAAATCTGACAGTATAGCTCATTTTTTCCTGAACAAATGAATTCATTAGGATATTTTGCAATTATAGCGCGCACTTTAGCAATAGAACTAACTGCAACTTTTGGCATTTTAAATATCTGAAATCAAAAGAAATCGAAATCAGTGAAATCACAAATCAGAAAAAATCACAAATCAAAAATGGTAACCAGTAACCACAATACATACAACACAACCACATCCAAAACCAGAACGGACATAACTGAATAAGACAAATACGAGCAGCGAAGTTGCCAGTTAACCAAAAAGATGCCAATTTTTAGTTATTTTAATTATTTATTCCAAAAAATTGACTTTATTTACCTCATTGCTATTTTTTGACCTAACAGGTAAAAGTTGACTTTTGGTTGACCTATTAACTTTGGTAATATACCCCCTACAGGTGTTTTTATTGCATTTTCAGTCGTTTCAGCGAAAAGTGCCCCATAGGAAACAATTTGACTTTATTGACTTTTGACCGCCCTACTTATCATGTAACATATAACAAAAGTAAACATATGTAAATATGAAGGTAAAAAAGGGAGGAGAGGCATGTGATAGGGGTTGTAGGGTAGCGCATGCTTGATTTTTTAATATTTTGTTGAAGTGATAAAAAAAACCTTCTCACATAGTGTACTTTTTAAGAAATAACATTTTTTCCCATTTAAATATATGCAAATATGAGGGTAAAAAGGGGGGGTATGTGATAGGAGTAGCAGGGATAGCACATGCTTGATATTTTAATATTTTAAGATGATAAAATGAAACTTCTCACATAGTGTACTTTTTAAGAAATAAAAAAAAATTTCATTTTCGACCCGGCCTAATATATATATATATATAAATTTTCACTTATCTTTAAATTTCCTTCGTTCCTTTCAACCTCTCTTCTTTGCTTTGTTTTAAAATTTTCACTTGTCTTTAAATTTTCTTCCGTCTTTTCACATTCCTCCTTAAACAGAAAGCCTCGTAGGGACCAGCCGGTATGTTCTGTTGCTGTTTGGTGCCCTTTGTATTCCTTTGTATAAAGTTTTGTTTTTAGAACAATAGTTGCATTTTTTAAAAGCAGTTATACAGAAACTGGGAAACAATATCCCTTACTGTAGGTTGATAAACAGAATATACATCACAGCATTTTTTATCATTATAAGTGAGCGACATAAGTGTCGCCCAGCCGAAATTTTTTGTCGCCTAGTGAATGAAATTTCCGTTGACTGGGCGACACGTCAGTTTTTCTCCCTATAAAATTGTGTATGATTCATAGCGTGTGGAACTTGAAGTTGGCAACTCTGGTCTCAGAGAGTGCTTGGATTATAACGAAGTCCTGGTATTTTGGATTTTATAAATAGAATAAGTATTTTTAGACATATTTTTTCATATTGAATCATTAAGTATGTGTTATTTAGCGTTCTTTATTCCATTAGATAAATTACACTGTGGAACAAATTTCAACTTTTTGTCTATTGAATTAGATTTGACAGTTAGTTCTAGGTAATTTGGGTGCGCTGAACACGAATTTTTACTCGGTTTTGCTCTATCAGGTCCTGATTTTGCTCAACACCCCTCCTCTTTCGTCGTATTCATAAAAAGGTTTTTTTCTCAATACTCGCTAAGTCTTTTTGCAGTTACACATTATGCAACTAGGTTTTTATCTAGGTATTTGTACCTATTGTTATGGTATTGTTGTATTATGTATATTTTTATATGTAACACCCTAAAAATATTTTTAATTTTGTCATTTTTAACCCATTTTAATATTAGTAAATTAAGCTAAAAATATCATAGAATTCTAAAATTTTCTCGAGCGTTCCTGTTCTCTGTAGAGTATTCTAGAGGGACAACTAAAATATATAAAAGCGACTCGTTTCCAGAGTTAATCAGTCAATTCAATCAATCAGTCAGTCAGTCAGTCAGTCAGTCAGTTGAGTTAGTTAATTAAGTTTGGGCACTAACATAATTTTGAATTGGCATATGATTTAGTGAGTAATTTTGTCATCGTGATTTAATATAGTTGATTTAATTAGACGTAATTTATATTGTACCTACTCATCCGTGTTTCTAGTTTAATTTCATAGATTGTAAGTACCTATTTCATAATAAGTACCTATTTAAACTAATTTTTGTGTTTATATTTCAGATTTTCTTAAATTTATATGAATTAAGGGCTTTAAATACCTTTACAAATTGGCAGAACAATCAAGCAATATGTCATCAAGCACTAGAAAGTTCAAATGCAAAAACAACCCTGATTCCTTCTGTTATATATGTGGAAATTTTACACTTCCACATCAACGAGCAAATATAACTGACTTCGTAAAAAGAGCTTACTTAGCTTATTTTGGCATAAAACTGGGGGACCAAGATAAATCGTGGGCTCCACATAAAGCCTGCACTATATGCATTGAAAGACTGCGACATTGGACGAAGGGTTCGGATTCAAAAATACCTTTTGGAGTTCCGATGGTAAGTTTATGATTTCATAAAACTACGTAATTTAATCACAAGTATACTGTAACTTACCTAAATGTAATTCTAACTTAGGTACATAAACAAAAATTTACAGAAAATGTTTATAAGAATCTCAAATATTGCATAAGGTTGAAACACATAGAAATGTTAAATGTTTGGGTGATAACTTTTGATAAAATTCATAAAAACAAGTCTCTCGTCGCTTTTGTTAACGCTTTACAATTTTTTTTCCATATCAGGTGTGGCGAGAGCCTACTAACCACGAGACCGATTGCTACCTTTGCTTTGTCAAGACTTCGGGCTTCACTAAGAAAAATAAACATTGTATCGAGTACCCAAATTTCGACACCGCGATACGACCTGTGCTACATTCAAATGAGATCCCCATTCCAAAATTTAAGGGTCTGCCAACTCAAGAATTAGTTGAAGATGTTCCTGAAAATATTGTTATGCACTTTGAGGAGTCAGACACCGATTTTGACCCCAGCGTATTTGAAAGTCAAAACGATCCGCAAAAGTTTAACCAGGCCGAGTTGAATGATCTTGTAAGGGATCTAAATTTGCCAAAAAAGGCTGCGGAAATTTTAGCTTCAAGACTTAAAGAGAAAAACTTGCTTACTTCAAACACATACATTTAATTTTACAGAAAAAGAGAAGAAGAACTTGTTAAATATTTTAGAACAGAGGATAGTTTAGTATATTGCTGCGACATAGTTGGTTTGTTAAAGAAGATGGGGGTTGAGTCTTACGATGCAAATGATTGGCGCTTGTTTTTAGACAGTTCGAAAAGAAGTCTTAAGTGTGTGTTGTTGCATAATGGCAATCTATACGGCTCGATACCGATTGGGCACTCAACAAAATTAAAAGAAAAGTATGAACATATAGAAAAGGTTTTAAATCTTATCAAATATAGGGAGCACGAGTGGATCATATGTGTTGACTTAAAAATGGTTAATTTTCTGCTAGGACAACAAGGAGGGTATACTAAATATCCCTGCTTCCTTTGTTTATGGGACAGCAGAGCCAAGGAAGAACATTATTTCAAACAAATCTGGCCAGCACGAACATCACTTACTGTCGGAGAAAAAAACGTAATTAATCCACCTTTAGTGAGCAGAGATAAAATCATATTTCCTCCTCTGCATATAAAACTAGGCCTCATTAAACAATATGTAAAAGCTTTAGATACGAACGGCGAGTGTTTCAAATACATAACTAATGGCTGGTTCTCATTCGTGGACTTGATAGAAAATTTTTTAGGCAATTATAGGGCAGATAACTACGAAGAAATCGTAAAAAAACTTTTAAGGGACTACAAAGAGTTAGGTTGCAATATGAGCATAAAAATGCATTTTTTGAATAGCCATCTTGACCAATTTCCAAGTAATTTAGGTGATGTAAGTGACGAACAAGGGGAGAGATTCCACCAAGATATCAAAATTATGGAGGAACGGTACCAAGGCCGCTGGGATTCCCACATGATGGCTGATTACTGCTGGTGCTTGAAAAGAGACCTGCCATCAACAAGCAAATACGCTAGAAAGTCTTACAAAAGAAAATTTTTGCCACAGTGAAAGCTTCATATCTGTTTGTTTTTTTATTTTAAGTCATTTCTATCGTTATAATGTAATTTTACTGTAGTTTGAACTGCTTGTATTCATGAAACTTGAAAAAAAAATTTAACACATGACTTAATTTTTTAGTCCTAATTTTAAAAATCTGGAAAATGGCACATAGGCTGTCGACAAGAATCAGGACCTGATAGAGCCAAACCGAGTTGAAATTCGTATTCAGCGCACCCAAATTACCTAGAATCAAGTGTCAGATATCATTCAATAAAATACGTGTTGCCCAGTGTTATTTTTTATATTAATTTTTTAATGGTAGATAAACAGTGAGGATCCATAAGTGCATAAGATTTCCAGATAAGATATATAGCCTATATATATATATAACCCTTGTCGCCAGAGGCGATACGCCCATAGACGTTGGGTGGGCACGTGCCCCACCTCCCCCCCAAATTTACTGGAATAAATTAAAATTTACGAAATAATATTTAGTAAAGAAAAGAAAATTCAAATAAATTAACCCTACGGTATATATACTGTTGCCTTTTCTTATCCTTAAAATGTAGTTAAAGCACTGAATTACTGATTTCTTACAACTGATTAAAAATTATTTATCTTACAGTGCCCGCCCCCTCCCAACTTTTGTTGCATGACGCCCCTGCTTGTCGCCCAGTGAAATTGGCTTAAAAAATGCTCTGGTATACATAGATAAATACCCAGATAGCAATAATTCGTTGGTGCTTGCAATGTACCAAATATCAACGTCAGCCCAATGGATCCATGCTATCAAAGTAGATACATACATAGATAGACAGAGAGATGTTAGATAACTTCTTGGCCTGAGGGTTCCGCAAGGGTTTAGTTTTTGTTATTTTTTATTACAGGTTCAAAACAAGGATAATTATATCCTTCTAAATTTAAATGTAATTCACAAACGAGTAGCATAACCTGGTTTGTGACAACTGCAGATATTGCATGCACTGTTACAAAACGATAATAAAGGGATTGCCACGGCACTAACAATCCTCTGGCACTCTCTTTTATAACCTTTTGTCTCCCATCATGTAATACTGAATTCACTAGGTAACATGAGCGTAACTTTTTCAGCTTCAACAAAAGCAACACCGTTTTCAGCTATTTCGTTCCGTAACTTCTTATTGTAAATAAAAGGCCCCCTATTCGCCATTTTGTTCTGTAACGAACAGTAACTTTTTTGTGTGAATTTTATTTTCCTTAGATGCGTAACTTACGCGTAACGTTTTTTACATAACAAAAATTATATGGATTCTTCCAGATAAATAAAACTTATAAAGTTCCATGCTTCTATAATGGATAATATGGATATGGGTATGGATAATATGACATTTTATAAAACTGCGATTCAATTTAAAATAGAGTAATTACATGGAAACACGCCTTTTTTCTTATGTTTTACATTTAAATGTAATTATAAACATGTTATTGTTTAGGGGCCTAGACTAAGACAAATATGATGAAGATGCTTAAAAGACTGTATGAAAGGTAATTTTGAATATTCATTACATGGCATGATATTTTCATACACGAAGTATTTTTATAATGGCTTTGCTCTGAATGAAAATATCTTTGGATCATATATATATATATATATATATATATAATTGAGGGGTCCCGCGTCTCAAGGTACCTAAGCGCCAAAATTAAAATTCGCCAGAAATCGCTTCCAAAGTTCAGCAATATTCTCGCAATAGTATCTCTGTTATTAATTGAGCTAGAACGTTCATTTTTGACTAAATTAGAGTTCTAAGTATGCTAATGAAGATGTTGATGAGTTTTTGGAATAGATTTTCATATTTATATTTTATATATATATATTTTTTATTTTTTTATTTTCTTATTATGCCGAACTTTGGGTGAACTTTTGGCTGGCGATAGAGGTGAAAAAAGTAGTTCGCTTCATAAGTTTTCAACCATACTTCTAGTGTTATAAGGTCATTATAACCCAAACCACGCGATAGAGGAAGGGTGAAAATAGTGATATCCATCAAAAACACGTTTTCGCCTGTGGTGGCGCTTAGGTATCTTAAGACGCGCGACCCCTCATATATAATCATTCATGCATTTATAGTTTAAGTGGAAGTATGAAGAGCTAAACATCGTTTTACACAGAGCACCATTCCGCCCAAACGCCCTCTTCAGGGTGTATATATATATATATATATAAATCTAGGAAGGCGTACGGTTCCGATGGTGTTCCTCCTGTTGTTCTCAAGAACTGTGCTTCTGTGCTGACACGCTCCCCAGGCGAACTCTTTCAGCTTTGTCTCTCATCTGGTAATTTTCCTTCCTGCTGGAAGTTCGCTTTCATTCAGCCTCTCCCAAAGAAGGGTGATCGCTCTCAACCCTCCAACTATCGTCCAATTGCCTTGATTTCTTGCCTTTCCAAAGTTTTTCAAACTATCCTTAATAGGAAGATTCTTAAACACCTCTCTTCTCACAATCTTCTTTCAGATCGTCAGTATGGGTTCCGCAAGGGACGCTCTACTGGCAATCTTCTTGCGTATCTCTCTGACTCTTTCGGGATTTCGGTGAAACTTTTGCTATTGCGCTGGACACATCCAAAGCTTTTGATAGTCTGACACAAATTTCGGTTTCTATCCTTCTACCTGTGTCTTCCTCTCTAATTTCCTTTCTGGCCGATATATAGCTGCGGTTGTAAATGGCCATTGTTCTTCTATTAACAGTGTTGTTCCTCAGGGTTCTGTCATGTCAGCCACTCTTTTCCTTTTATTTATCAATGAGCTATTGAGTCGCAGTTCCTGTCCTTTTCACTCCTACGCCGATGCACAGTGCCACCAAATGAAAAAAAAACGGCCAAAATTATTTCTTAGCTTCTCCTGGCTTTTGAACTAAATGTTATATTATTAACTTGTTTTAAGACAATTACAGTGCAATAATTATTTATTTATTGTAATTTATATTGGTTTAGTGTTTATACTTGAATTATGCCTAATTGACACAATCTGTTGATTTGTGATGTAATGCTCTCAGATCTGATGGGAAACCTTTCAGGTTACCATTAATTTATACCACTATTTTTAATAATAATGATGACAATAATAAGATTAAAAATAGTAATAGCAGTAGCACATTTGATACTTTTCAATTGATATGTATATATGATAAGACTCCATTTTGGAAATTGATCATTTCATTTTATATTAATGATTAATATAACTTTAACTTCTAAATCTATAATTACATAAGGAAAAGAGATGAAATTAATAAATCAAAATGTATTTATTATACTATAAGTCATTATAATCACATTTTCAATTAACAGAAATAAACAAAAATTATATAAAATATCTATATTTTTTTATAATTTGAAATAAATTTTCAGTATGCTTTAAAATTCTAGTAGAAATAAATGTAATATATTTAAACGGTTTATAGCTGTTAAGATAAGAAATAATAACATCAAACATAATGCTTAGCTACTAATTGGAATAAATCATATTGTAAAACATTAAATTCTACATTAAATTCAATTTTGAATTTCATTTCATAGTTATTATGAAAAAGGTTAGGCCTAATCATCTTCATCATCAGAACTTATAGTAGATCTAAATTTGAAAGATCAATATTATGTTTCAGAAGTGAGACAGCATTATGAGACAAACAACTCTTTTTTTTTTTAACCGGGTCAAATTTTATCAAACTACTGATAAGTGGATCACTAGACATTAAGAGATAATGAGTTGATCTTTAATTGTGCCATGCCTTGATATCTTTCTTAAGTGGTGCTGTCGTGCATTTCTTATGTATTTATTAAGAGCTTCTTGTGCCTCTTCTGAATACATCCCAATTGGTAAAATATGTTTATTTATCACTTCTTTCCCATGAATAGTATCTTATGAATGGATGGTGGCATCTTAATTTCAGAAATTTCTATTTCTTCAGGGTAACAGCTCATTTTAGTTTTCGCCAGATCTTTATTCGAAGGATATACATTAACACAATGTTGTAAAAGAGATTTCCTCGATATATTATAACCCCTATAGCTCATATCTGTTTGAAGAATAAGAGCTAATGCTTCTTCATTTGTGTATTTAATGGGCGTCTTAGAATTTAAAGCTTTCTTGATTTTACTTGGTCGAGAGGGAGACATCGTTGCTTCTTTCATTACAAAAGCAAAATCTCGTTTTTGCGAGTCTTCTCTGACTGCCCTTGCCGCAGTAAAAGCAGGCAACTCTTCGTCCTTATCAGCTAATGCAGCTGTCATTCTTCTTTTTGATCTCTCTGACAATTCCTTCCATGATGCAGTAGGTGGGCGTCCAGGACGAAGTTGTGGTGTAGCTGCATCTTTCAAATTTTCGATAGGCAATATCATGCATTTCTCATGCCATTCTTTTTTATTTTCTATTATTCTATCAAGCTTTCTTGAATATTGTCTGTGGAACTTTTTTAGATCAGAAATAAAAGTTCTTATTATTTTGATGCATTCAGTTTTACTTTCATCTGAGAGTGTCGTTCTGTCAACTGGGATTGTTTCTAATATATAATTTAAAATCAACTGAGCAAATTTTCATTGTTTATCCCATGCTGCTTAACTATTTCATTGAGATTTAGCCTTTTTATTGATAAGACCATCTTAATTTAAGTTTCAACAGCTGAAAAAATAACATAAGATTAATATATACTAAAAATATTTATTGTAATCATCACGATTGGTATAATTGCTAATTGGCATCGTATAACATTTATTTACAATAATTAATTTATTTCATATAGTAATAATTAACATACATACCTAAAATAAATCAAGGCAATTCATATTATAATAATACTATGCTCAATCACAGTATGACTGATAATGAGAAAAGCTAACACAAGCAAGCCTATATAAAATTCAGGGGTGGCCAAGTTTCCTGGACCCAAGAGCCACATACGACGTTTTTCAGATGTACGAGAGCCGCAAAATATTTAAAAAAGAATTTAATTATTAAAAACATATACATATACATATAGTTATACTCACATTATTAAATTGTTTAATTACTGCTTGTAGAAGGCTTAGTTTGGGTCTTCATTTTGGCTGTTAATGCTTTAAAGTCTGGCTGATGTGATGTTAAGGCAGTATGAAGAAGCTCAGTCAGGTGTTCGTTAGTGAGGGCAGCACGATGTTTTGACTTTACAAAGTTCATTACCGAGAAGAGTGCTTCACAGCAATAAGTTGTCCCAAAAACTGAGATAAGTCGGAAACTGGTTTTCCTGAGGTGAGGATACTTTGTCTCTGGTACTTGCTTCCAAAACTCAACTGCAGATAAGCTTTTATGTATCAACTTTAAACCCACGTCCTCCTGTAGCTCCAAAAGTTCTCTTTGTATTGAAGCAGCTTCCGTAACAAAAGGTGTGGTAACAGGACAGCCATCGTTGACGACATCAATCAGGAAAGGATTTACAAGAAATTCGAAGCATGGTTTTAGCTTCTTTAGTTCATCAAACCTGAACTGAAAATCATCAATTAGTCCTTGTAATTTACCTTTGTATTTCTCCAATTTACTAGCTTTTATTTCAATATCAGGAAAAGTGTTTGCTCGGTTTTTCAGGTGGGGAAAGTGGTCAAATTTTTTTGTTACTAGATCTTTTTGGAAGAGCTTTATTTTATTCTGGAAACTGAAAACTGTCTGTGTAAGGTCACAAATGACCTTATCCTTTCCCTGAAGTGCCAAATTTAGATTTTGAAGGTGTTGTATTACATCAGTAAAAAACATCAGATCCTGCACCCATTCGTGATCTTCTAGTTGTGGGTATGACTTTCCCTTTTCTTTCAAGAAATCAATGGTACAGTAGGCTCCAACAGTGCAACAAACCTATTCAGGAGATTACTAGTTGATATTAACCCGCCTTACAATACAGTAGAATGAAAGGTCATCTGGCTTATCTTGAAGATCCAGCTCCTCGATAAAATTTCTAAACGCTCGGCGCGTTTTTGCATTTGAAAGAATGAAATTCACAATTTCTAGAACACATTTCATAACACTGTCATACCGAAAGTACTTGCTTACCAAATGACCACGGTGAATGATACAGTGAATAAAGAGACACACAGGATACTTGGGATCGCGTGTCAAGAGCCCAACTAGGCCTACATTTTGTCCTACCATAGTTGGTGCTCCATCTGTTGCAACACTGACAAGTTTATTCAATGGTACTTGAGCATTTGATAATGCCTCGTCAAGTTCGTTCTTTATATCAACCCCTCTGGTGGTTTCTCTTAGGGTCATTAAGTCCAAGAGTCCTTCTTTCACATTTCCATCGCCTGTAACATAACGAACAAATATCGCCAGTTGAGGGTTATCTTTAATATCTGTGGATTCATCGAGGGCCAAACTGAATGCGACAGAATTCTTCAAATCATTCTGCAACGAGCATGTAATTTCAGCACTGATCTGGGAAATACATCTCTCTGTAGTGTGGCGGGAAATAGAAATACTTGCTATTTGTTCTCGAAGCTTTGTGTTATCTGGAGCGAGAATTGCAGTAACATCGGCAATATTCTTCTTCACAAATTCTCCACTACTGTAGGGAAGTTGAGCACGAGCAATATTCCATGCCATAACAAAACTAGCTTCAGTTGTTAAGTCAGCTGTCTTACACAATGATGAAAGTACAGTTTGTTGGGCAACTAGGCTAGATTTCAACATTGTTAACTTAGTCTTCCGCAATTCTGATTTGGGAGGAAATTCGTAATAAAATTTTTATGGTTAGTTTCATGATGACGCTTTAAGTTACTGGCTTTAAAGTGATTGAGTGCCACGTGGCAGATAAGACACACAGGTTTCCCACCCTTAACAGTAAAGGCAAAGCTCTCCTCCCACTCCTGTTTAAAAACTCTATTTTCTTCTTCATATTTCCGTTTCTTACATTTTGTCTGCTCAGTCATTTTAATCAACTAAGGGGTTGTATAACTTTCACTTGTATACCTGAGAAAAATATCCACTATTTGATCTAAGAAGCCAATTTTAAAACACACTCACTCGTTACTACACGCGGCCCGCAGGGTAGCTCGAGGGGTACTGGACACTGGTGAGTGGCGATTGGTGTTAATTACGTAATTATCCGGCTTAGTGCCTGTCATGCAAAAGAAATTGTCGTACGCATGAAGCATTTTATTGTCAATTCAATTTTTCCTTGTCTTTTTTTCATATTTTTTTTATGTGAAAAAAAATTATATTTGTATTATGAATTTTGTCTTTTATGATAAATACAATAAAAACAAAATTGTCTCGCGAGCCGCAGTTAACAACCTCGTGAGCCGCATGCGGCTCGCGAGCCGGGGTTTGGCCACCGTTGCAGTATATATAGTAATTTATGCTCAACACGCTTGAACATGCTGCAGCAAGTGAGATGATGCGCGCTCATTATTCTGCACCGTCTACCACTAAATAGAATCTCGTTTGAAATTGGGCAAATATGCGCAGCTATTTCTTTCTCCCTCTTAATTTTCAGTATTTTTCCTGTACAAACTTGCAAAGATTTCGTCCCCATCGATTCCTTTTCATAGTTAGAAGTTTAAGTGAATTATTTGTATATTTTTATTTTCTTTAAATAAAACGTATTATTTCAATTTTTTTAAATGAATATGGAAATTTAAAATTAGATATTTAATGTCTTTACCTATTATATGAAGGCTTATTCTATGCAATGATGATTATGAATTGAAGATTTAACTTTTATATATCATTTAACAGAGATGTTGAAGAATCATATATTTTATAGAAATAAAATATATTTATCTATCTTCATAATTAACGTATTTCATCCTATTTTTCATCCCATTAAATCAGCCTTACACTGTGAATAAAATACGATTTAAGAGTCCTCAGACACTTTACAATATGGAGAAAAGAACTTGGTACCAATTCAAACAAACTTTTTTTTTTACTTTTGGCCGATTTTTTTACAATTGGTGGCACTGTGCGATGATTCTACTCTTCACTTCTCCACCCGCTTCCCAAAGCGTCCCTCACAGCAGTCACTTCATGATTCGCGTAGGACGGCTAAGGACACCTGACCTCAGGGCCGGTTTTAAGCCGATTAGACCGATTTGTTCAAATTGGGCCCCGCGCCCCGAGGGGACCCCGCGCACGCGCTCGAGTGGGGGACGCTATGATGAATTAATGAGTGTCCAGTGTGCACGAAGTTTCTTGTTACTGTGAAGGCAGTGAAACTATTCAGTCCGTCCTCTTATATCTATGTTTCAATGTTTTATTGCTAATCGTTTGTTTATTTGTTTAGTAATTTCAGTTTATCGTCGCCGTTTAGCTTTAAAAAAAAGGTAATTTGTGGACGATATTCAAACCCTCAACACAGAAAGAGCGCTGTTAATGAGATTATATAACATAAAGCTTGGAATGTAAAGTTGTGTTGTTTGTTAAATATGTCCAAATTGTTTATATGTCCAAACTGCCAACTTGAAATGTCTTAAGCCTGCATGTAACAGAGAAACGTGGTGGTAAGTAGATCCTACATATTAAATTAACTAGTTTTTGCTTCATTATCATAGAGAGCATTTACATTTCTATTTACTAGAGCTTGTTCTTTTGCCCCCTGCGCTTTTCTTCTTACTCCCAGGCTTTTAAAAATCATGAAATCTTTTGCTTTAATCATTAGATGCATACATGCACATCTTTATTATTTTTCAGTGCCAGGGAGTCTTTATTGTGAATGATTTGTTTTTTGTTTGTAATTTCAGTTTATCGTCGCCGTTTAGCTTTTTTAAAAGGAAAGTAATTGAAAAAGCCCTTACATCATCGTCATCATGGCAAGCACAAACAGAGATAGAGACAAAGGGCGAAAGTATTTGAGCGGCAATCAGAAACGAGCACTGGCCAAGGCTAAGGCAGCTGAAAATGAAAAACAAAGAGGTGCTCTAGCGAAATTTCTTGTCACTCCAACTTTGAAACGACAACGGGTAGAGGGCCCCGCTAGGCGCTAACAATTTTCTAATTGGGCCCCGCACTTCCTAGCGCCGGCCCTGCAGGCTGACCTCTGATCTTTCTGCTATATCTGATTGGGGCAGAGAAAACCTAGTGGCTTTCAATGCATCAAAAACTTAGTTCCTCCATCTGTCTACTCGTAATAATCTTCCACACGACTATCCCCTTACCTTCAACAACACACAACTCAATCCTTCCTATTCTCTTAACATTCTTGGCGTTTCATTTTCTCGTGATCTTTCCTCGAAAGATTACATATATACTCTCTTTCCAAAACAGCTTCTGAGAGGTTAGGTGTGCTGTACCGCCTCCGCGGTTTCTTCAACCCCACTCAGTTGCTGTCTCTGTACAGGGGTCTCATTCGCCCTTGTATAGAGTATGCTTTTCATGTGTGAGGTGGTTCAACCCACACAGCCGTACTTGACCGGTTGGAATCAAAGGCTTTTCGTCTCATCAATTCCCCGCCTCTTACTGATTGTATTCAATCTCTCTCTCTTCGCCACAATGTTGCCTTACTCTCTCTTTACTATCGCTATTATAACGAACATTGCTCTTCTGAAATCTCTAACTGCATGCCTCCTTCTTTCCTAGACTTTCTACACTTTTTCATTCCTTTTCTGTCCAACTACCTAACGCAAGGGTTAATCGGTATTTTCAATCTTTCATCTACTCAACCGGTGAACTCTGAAACAATCTTCCTCAATCCATCTTTCCTCCTGTGTATGAGTGTATGATCTCCCATCTTTCAAACGCAGAGTGTCTAGGCATCTCGAAAATCTTGGACCGTAATTTTGGCTCTCTTCTTCTTCTATGAGGGAGGGGGGTGCGCTTTTGGGGCATTTGCCCTTGACCCTTCCTTCCTGCATAAAAAAATATATATGTACGAGCTCTGTTCAAAAAAGTATCCGGTTTATTTTTAGTTTAGTTTAGTTTAGTTTTAGAACAAGGTCACGCTTGGCGTTGTAACTGTGCTAAACATGTCTCTGCATGTCGAGACAATTTGACTGATAGGGTTGCACTTCATTGTGTAGTGTTAGTCCACTGTGGTGAGCCGATAAAGTTAAAAGTGTTTTGTTTCCGGGCGATTTCTTATGATCTCAAAAGGTGTTGAAGGTTGATGATGTTATGCACCATGAATATGCTCCACAGGGACAAACAATCAACAAGGAATTTTACATTGAAGTTTTAAGACATCTACGTGAAGCAGTTCGGAGGAAACGGCCGCAGAAGTGGGAGTTTGGAGACTGGATGCTTCATCACGATAATGCACCATCTCACTCGTCGCAACTTGTCCAGCAATCTTTTGGCCAAAAACGATACCCCCCCCCCACACCAAGTACAGCAGCCTCCATATTTGCCAGATTTGGCTCCATGCGACTATTTTTTATTTTCCGAAGCCCAAACAAACCCTGAAAGGACGCTGATTCGATGATGTTGAGACCATGAAAACCGACGGAGCAGCTTTTGGCCATTCCGAAAAGTGCTTTCGAAAATGTTTTCAACAGTGGCAGGATCGTTGGGCAAAGTGTGTGGCTTCAGAAGGAGCGTACTTTGAGGGAGATTAAGCCCCAAATCCTGGAAGTACCATATTCTGTCTATGATCGCATCAGTCCGGATACTTTTGAAGAAACCTCGTGGGTGTATATATATTTATATAATATATATATATATATATATACACACACACACACACACAGATATATATATATATATATACACACACACACACACACAGATATATATATATAATATATATATATATATATATGTGTGTGTGTGTGTGTGTGTGTGTGTGAATGCATGCTCGCTGGTCATTTTAGGTCACATAAGAATGTGCACGAATTACTCTTTAAAAGTAACTTAACCCTTTACTGGCCAAATATTTTGTAGGGTTAAGTTATGAATGCGTGTATTTGAAAGGTTACAAATTTGTCCTTTTGGGCAGTAAAGGGTTAAGCATTATAAATTTTAATCTTATATCACAACTTCTTATCAGTGTTATATAAAATAGTTTAACTGAGTCAAAGAGATTAAACGCATCGTGATTAATACATAGTGAAATTTAGTAACATTTAAATTTGAGTCTGAATTAATATACATAAACATGTTCAAAGGTCCCTTGATTCGAGTTTAGAAATTTAATTTGGTAATACGAATATTTTTCGAAATGTTTAAAGGTTCTCTTCCTAAAATATGTTTCTTGCTTTATGAAGAAATTTCTAAAGGTTTAGTTTTTTTTCACTTACCTTGAATCATATGTGGGTCATCACGCAACATTATATTTAATTTGTTAAATCTCTTAAAATGGTTCACGAGTAAATCTTAGGAAAACGTATGTAGCCGTTAAAGGTGTTTAAAATGTGTGTTTAGACGCGCATTTCAGTTTTCAGCGTTTTATATATATATATATATATATAGGGTGCTTAAAAATTTGTACCACTTATATGGCGCTAATATGTGTATTTTCGTGTTATTTGCGTTTTTTAATAATAATATTTTTAGTAATAATAATAATATTAATTTTTAATAATAATAAATACCTAGTATTGAAATATATTTTTGAACCACAATGTAATATATACATATACACAGTATATATACTGTATATATGAGATTTATTCAGATTATTCTCCAGGACCGGATGTGTCTATAAGTTCTACAGTATATAATTTAGCTTTTGTTTTTATTATATTTTTTGGTGTTAATGATTCTTTTTTGTAAGTATTGTTTTTGCCGTATTTAATTGCTGAGTTTCTTATTTACAAATTTGTGTTTCAGATTTTCTTTGAAAATATTGCTTAAGTAGATATTTGTTACGAAAAATTTACGCATGATAAAATTACATGAAAGTTGCTGGGAAAAAATTATAAGGACGTTACGTGGAACGTTCTTAATAAAAATGTACATAAGTTACGTCAGAGTTACTAACAAAAATAGAGGGCTGTTATGTACAATTTACGCGTAACAGTAATTAAAACTCTGTTGTTTGATAGGGTTGTTTAGCCTCCTTCGCAACACCTAAGGTCATATGACAGAGGAGGCCAACATATTTACGTGGGATTTGAATCACGGGTCGCTACATATTCTTCAACCCAGACCTAATGTCCAGGAAAGCGATGTTACGACATTGACCACAACGTAGCCTACAGTGTGTATATATATATATATATATATATATATATATATATACGGTATGACAAGTATTTACAAGATAGCACGGAGCGTCGATCAGTCTCTCGCTGCAGCTTCAGCTCATGTGAGCTCGGCAGCGTTCAATCTTAAGGTGCTCCCCCTCACTCACCAGGTGTTTTTCCCGAGGGCATGCGGAAGGCATGCCACCCGTAAAATCTGTTTCCCTCTTGTAAGAGGTCAGTAAGAAACCTTCACCTGATCCACTTTATGCGCTGTTCTTTACCATGATGTAATCAATTCATTTACCAATAATACAGTTTCTTTTATTATACAATAATTAAATTTAATTTTTGGAAAAATCCATCAGGGCCGTTGATTACTTCTCTTTTTCACATTGGTAATATCGTAAATCTTACCCACTTCTTTTATTTTTTGTTTAATTTATTAAATATTTCATTCTTTGGTTCTTATTAACAAGCAACTTTTATTTATCTCAACGATCATTTCTTTAAAGCGGATATATATATATATATAATATATATATATATGTGCTCTCTTTGTACTTGTAATAAATTCCACATCTTTATTTTCCAAAAATCCATTAAGGCGGAAGATCATTTTAGTCCTTTGTTTACCTCCAACAGTCATTAACACAGAAGGAATTTACTCCTATTTATTATTTTATTTTCGTGTTATTCTTATGAAATATTTTGGAATTCTTGGAGAAAAAATTAAAAAAATCTAAAAATTATCTGATTGGTTTCACTCTGTTGACGTCATTAACTCGGAGGATTATGGCGCAAGCGTCTTTTACCATTTGAGCTTAAATGACCGTTTCGTTCATATTTATTCAGATTTATTCAGATTTATATATATATATATATATATATATATATATATATAGGATGGAGGGACCAAGGGCGGGTGCCCACATTTCATAAATGTACTTTTTCTGTCTTCTTTGCAGAGTTCTAAATTTTATTCTGGCCTGAACCATTAACCATTTAGCCAGTTTGTAAGTAAAGGAACGAGCCGTAGATGTAATTAATCTAAGAGAATGTTGTCCTTATGAGTTTTGAGGAATTTGTAAAATTAATTTTAAATTTCTCCATAACTCATTGCTCCCTTTTTTTCAACTGAGTTGCAAGTTTTTATTAGCAAAAGCATTAACTTCGCTAATTATAAAATGTGAGTTTAAATATTGCATCTTTATTTATATTACTAGAATTTCCATAGATTGTGAGCTGTTTTTCCAAAAAGAAAGCTGACAGAAATTAATGATTGACTGCCGTTTGGCGCCAACAAAATTATTGAGTTAGTTAACCTTTGCCTCACTATCAATGTATTCTCTTTCAATAACAGATACTATAAATAGTCCTTTGATGTTCACTGGAGAGCCCACTCTTGCCAGTTATAACTTGCCGTTACACAGAATAATTTGAAACACATATAATTACATTCCAATTGAAGAAGACGTTTCGTTAGATGTTTCATTGTTCCAACTTTGTGAATTTTGAAATGTCTAATGCGTTAGACATTTCACATTAGTTAAACATATCGTTAGACACTTCAGTAAGTCAATGGAAATGTCTAAATTGTTCCAGATTTTTAAACAATTAAAAAACTAATCCGACGTGTCTAATGAAGTGTCGAATGAATTGACTGACAATGAAATGTCTAATACATGAAAGTTTAAGGAGTTTAAATTTAAGAACAAGTTTAAGTTTACATGAAAAGAATTGCTTTACAGCATTACTATTAAAAACTTTTGGGATCACCTGAAGATCAGGGCCCCCAGCCTTCTTTAGTTAGCCTTATAAGGCTAAGCTGGCTAACTAACAAAAATATCACGACCTAACCTAGCCAATCGTTAGGTCAAGTGTACGCCCTTGACGACTGGTTAGGTTAAGTCGTGATATTTTCGTTAGTTAGCCTTATAAGGCTAACTAACGAAGGCTGGGGGCCCTGATCTTCAGGTGATGCAACGTTTGACTTTCAATTTATATCCATTTCTTCTTGTAATTGACTCTGTATCTCTATCAAATAACGTCCTGTAATTTACATTATCAAAGCCATTTATTAGTTTTAAATACTTAAATTAGTTCTTCTATAAGTGGACGTTTTTCAAGTGAAGACATAATATTATTATCTTGTTCAGTTAATTTTTCCTGAAATATTTTACTTCTTAATTCTGGATTCATTTTGGTTGTTCAAGCCCGATCCCTTTCTAATTTATCAGTGCCTTTACTCAAGTATAGGCTGTCTGACTCAGAAATTGAACCTAGGGTAGGCCTACTATATACTAAGAGATTGAGCTTAGGTAGGCTTACTGTATACCAAGAAGTCTTGGTCGAAGGCAGGGGTGTTCAAACCTGTGCACGGCGGTCACATTCGTGTCCGCGAAGCCATTTCGGTGTGCTCGCCTGTGCTCCAGCATTTGGAAAATGGGAGCAAGTGTAATTTACGTCCCCCTGACGCAGAAGGGGACACAAACTACACTAGGTCAAAGTTGGGGAACGTAAACTACACTAGGATCTTTTGGAGACATTTTTTAAATGAATCCATCAAATAAAACGTTAAAACTAACGAAAATATTACGACTTAACCTAACCAATCTCAATTTATTTATATATATATATATATATATATATATATATATATATATATATGTATTAGGGTGTGTCAATTTTGGGGGTGAAGTGACTAAATTGAAAATCATGTGATTTGGTAGCAATTTAATGTAATCATTTGGCATACAAAATAATATCCTTGCTTCAAAAAAATTAAAAATAACTCCTACCTACATCAATTTTAATTCAAAAATTCCATTTTTCCGTAAATTCGTAGCAAAATAACAAATGTGCGCAAACATCCTATTAACATTTAACGTGGCAATAAGATATCATTCAGAGTCTTTATTTGAAAGTAACCAATGCAGTCATGTCCTTTTTGCTGCGGTTCCTTGACATCTTCGGCTTGCTACTTGCGCTTTGATGTAGCCTTCTCGCCTCTCGTGATTGTAAACTTGACTAGCTGCTTCTGTGACCATTTTCACACATCTCTCCACACTCTGAGTGTGAGAAGGCCACTTTGGCACTTGCATTGGGGCCTCTTTAAGTTGTGTTAAATCTTTGTTTGTTATACATGTTGTCAGTGGTGGCTCCAAAACTTCCGAACTCAAGTTAACTAATTCTGACAATTTCGTGGCATTGACGTTTATCGGAGGTACCTTCCTTGTCTGAACAGAGCAGTCTCCAACAGGTCATCATCTAGTGATGTTCCTCTAAGCTTTAGAATGATTTCCACAGCCTCAGTTCGCTCTTTGGTACATTGGCTGCAGAGTATTGCTTGCCAAACTGCCTCTGGCCTAGCATACCAAGCGGACCTTCTCACCACAGGTAACACGATGTCCACCACTACTTTCCTTTGGGTTCTCAGTAGCTGTAATTGAAACAAGATGTGGTTGGGCCACTCCATCCACATTGGATTAAGTTTTACATTGAACCAGTGAGGAAGATAAAACCCAATAATAAATTCAACAATCAACATCAAATTCTGTAGCATTTTGCCCTTCAGTGCATGTTTGGAAACCCAAATCCTGCAGAAACGAATCGCTGTAGTTAACCAACGACTGTGACTTACGGGTCCAATCTCCAAGAGAGCCAGATTTTGAGGCAACTCTCCTGACCTGATTGCTTGAACAATACGATAAGCGTAAGATTGGTGTCCGTGCTGAGGTCTTTGATAACTTCTTCAGACAACACTGGAAGGGGAGGGCCTACTTCGACCTTTGGAAATTTTGTATTTATTTCTAATTCCGTTGCTTCATCTAGCATGTTGCCAAGGGGGCCTGACCACTTGTTTTTGCTCTTTGTAGGACCATCAAGTTCCTGGCTGAGACGACGAAGAGGTAGTTCCCCTGTGTGCAAATCACATACAATCCAAACAAGCCTTCTTCCAAGTTTTTTCTCTAAATGCGTCATAACACCGCCCTGCCATCCAGTGTTCACCGCAGTTGAGTCTCCACCAACGGCCTGCAGTGAACTGTCAAGTCTTCTTTCTTGAAGCCAACATATTATTTGATCAGCAATTGCCTCTGCATGTTTCTTGCCTTCTACTTCTGCTTCAGGAACAAAGTGAAACAAATAGCGGCTACCAGGTTTGGAACACACAGAGTAGTGTTCTTCTTTAATGAGACCGGGAAACTTTCTGTCCATTCCCTCTACCTCTAGAACTTTTGTGTCATCTCTTCTTCCATCAAACAAAAGGCAAGAGAGACCTTCCTCCTTCAAATCTTTTTCATGCTGATCAGATATTTCCTTCATTATTTTTTCTTGTGCTCTTCTTATCTTATTATGATCTATCACTAAGGATGTATCCTCCTCTCGGCTGATGAGGCCTGCATCTATCCAAGCGGCAGTGGCAATCTCTGCAGTCTCTCGTAGCCCCGTATGGTGGCGAATACTGGCAAGGGCAATGTTTGAAATGTCTTTAGTGTTGTATTTCATTCTCTTCGGCGAAGGTTCAGATGGCATTTTGGAGCTATCATCTGATGTTGCTTCTTTCTGTTCATCTGAAGAGCTTTCAAAGAAGTGAGAAACCTCTTGATAGAGCTCTTCATCTCTTTGGGTGGCTTCTTCACTCTTCTTTTTCTTCCTTTCTTCCCTCTCTCGTATTTTCTCTTTTTTCTTAGCAATAACAATCTGTTTTTTGGTTTCTGAATAATCTGCCGAACCAATCTGCATACTTCCTTGGCCTCCTGCCTTTGGTCTCTGTGCCTTTATGAAAGCCAGCTCCAAAACAGGGATCTTCTTCTCACGAGGACAGCGACAGTCAATGTGAGGGTGAGGTTCTCTTCTGCATGAGGGGGAACAATTGGCTTCAGAACACAACTCTATGGGACACTGGCAGTTAAAAATGTCAAGAAGAGTATCAAGTGTGTGCAGAAATTTGTTTTTCTTTGCTAGTTTTCCTTTACCAAGTGATGTCTCAACTGCTTTGTGCCACAGCTTTGTTAATTTTAGCTCAATAGTTCTATACTGATTGAGTACAGATGGTTTGAATAACACATTAGCTTTTTTCCACTGATGCAGAAGAGTGGGAATCATGTCCCTTATGAGCTCTTTCTCTGTGTAGTTCCTTCTATCCTTTGTATTTTGTTCACGAAGGAGTAACCCTAGTCTCAGCATGTCTCGCAGTTGGTAGTTCTGATACGGGAAGCTCCTTGCCTGTACCGACTAACAGGCTCAAGTGGCATGACAACTGACCTCTTGTCTTCAATTTTGGCATCTTAGGAATATCTGAAAAGAAAGAAAACCATTTAAGTATTTTATATCAATTACAATGTTTCAAAGTTTAGTCATTCGATGTTCTAAAATTCAATAAAAAAATATTTCATGGGATTACAACATAATTAGACAGAAGAATATGATAATAAATAATTGTAATAATCAATAATCCATACTTACAGTTAAACTGTAGTATTCGTCTAGTAGAATAACTATGAAGTAGGTACAAGAGCAATAACAGCAAACCACCGTCTATGACATCTAAGAGGCAACTGAGGACTGAGAGTGAGGGACAGTTATATTCATGTTGTGACTTGTACATTGTACAACAACTATATGACCTTGAAAACACTCCATATGCGATCAGTGGGATAATTCTGTGACAGATGAATGGTTAATCAATTTATGTCCTATTATTTAGTAAAAGAGTCAATTTCTGAAACTTTAAGGTAAAATTGATGTAGGTAAGAGTTATTTTATTTCATTTTGGTTGGCCAATTTCAAGTTTTGACATGAAAAGACTATATTTTCACTACCAAAATTGATTTTAAAAAAGTTGGCAAAATTGACACACCCTAATATATATAATATATATATATATAATATATATATATATATATATATATTGACGATGGGTTAGGTTAAGTTGTAAGGACTAGCCGCATAAATAAAATTAATCAAATGCATGAAAGACACTTAGAAGACCGAAGCCTACATGGAATAAATGAATAAATGCAAGATTATAATAATTGTTTTCTTCTCTTTTCGAGAGAGCCTGTAAATACAAACGCTATATAAATTGCGTCACAATTTCAAAGTATTTTTAATCACATTGCGCAATGCGCATGCGTCTAGGCGCAAAGAATAGAAAACTAACTTTTATACAAATAAAATTTTTTAATTCCTACACTTTTATTATATTTGAAAAATTTAAGTATAGTTTAGAGGTATTTGAAATATCTATTATACACTTCAAAATAGCTATTATTCATTTCAGGAAACTAAATTCATAATGAGATGTCGAGTAGACGTTTCATATATGCTAGCAAAAGTGGGCTCTACGGCCTCAGTAATTGGGAAGCCGCAGGTCCCCCAATTACTGGGGAGTCAATTATTCGGTCAATAAAACTATAGAAAAGAATGCAGCCATGAAAATCTTAAGCTTCACAAATCTTGATACAAAAGGCTCGGATATGAAGCTTAAGGTTGTCATTGCTGCGCTCTTTTTTATATTTTTATTGACCGAATAATTGAACTTTCAGCAATTGCCCGGGAGGGGGGGTCAATTATTCGGCCAATAAAACTATAGAAAAGAACGCAGCAATGAAAATCTTAAGCTTCACATCTGAACCCATTGTATCAAGTAATGAAAATCTTAACGAACTAGATTAAAAAGTTGAAACAAAGCAAAACGCATTTATTTCTATGTTCAGAACTTCAGACTCGCTTAATAGTAAATACATGTCGGACGGACGGACCAATAGGCATGATTTGGTTGTAGTATGTCAGTGATAGCGCAACCACTTGGAGCATAACTTCACATTTCACAAGAAACCGAGTATTTAGGGAGATACACTTTGCAATCCTAACAACTAATATTAAGCCATTCTGAAAAATAATGGCGTAAATTTTGTTTAAAATTAACCTAACAAAATTAGTCATAAGTTTTAAAGTCAGCAGGAGCCTACCGAAATTAGTTCTGGAGTGCAGTATTACAGTCAAACAGGTCTGCTACCTTGGAAAAAGGATTGACGAGCATAGGAGCGTGAGGTACGCTCAAAAGCGTATTTAGTCATGCCAGTAGTACTTGCCACAGTAAATGCTAGATAAACTGCAGTGTGGTTTTTAAATGTAATTATATTTAAAATGAAAAATTGTTGGATCTTATCACATCAATACTTGGCCGAATTTCAGTGTGTTTGTAGGTTGGTGAAAAAGTAACTGGACCACAGAAGCTGCTGTGAATTGTCTGACGGAAGATAAGGAGTGCCCTGCCTGTCTAATCCTTACATGTGAAACTTCACTATAAATCCTTCTTCCACTTCCTCTTAATTCTTAGCCTATTTCCAGCCTTCAGCTGAACAGAATGGCCACATTGAAGACTGGAACTTTTTTATTAATAAATCTTTTAATTTCCATTGTGCGGCTTATTCTCTTTAATTAAATTATTATCAGTAAGTGATCGTACTTCTAAAAATGATTTCTATATACAGTATTTAAGGTGATTCAAAAATTGACCGAAAAAATTTTTTTGGAATTTTTTTCGGGCCACCCTCTGATTATGTTTAATTTGGTAAAAAGTAATGCATGCAAATTTTGAATTAAAAAAATTAATTTTTAGGGGTCGCTACCATAAGTTGAAAATCAGACACAAAATAAGAAATATATGCTGTTTCCACACCACCCTTGAGGTTATAATGTTATAATGTTTCAGACCAACAAAGACCCTAGGGTCCACTTATGGCTGGTCTACCTAACTGTGTTCGTAATTGTGTATTGTGCATGTCCTCCGTGGTGGCGGAGGGGACCTACAATTTTACGTGGGTTCCGAACCACAAGAACATAAGAAATTTTTACAGTAGGCACACTAGGGGCCACTTCGGCCCATCGAGGTGGCTCCACTATGTAAAAACTGCCTGTACATTGGCAACGACCAATTTTTACAAAACTAAATAATTATCAATTTAAAACTAATTAATTTTCAATTTAAAACTAAAGATAGAAACTCTGGATCCAGAGGATCAAGTCATAATAGACTACTATCCACAAATATGTTACACTCTATATCTATTTATAACCGACATGCAAATATATCAGATCCAAGGAATCCAGTCAATTTCATTATGGTATCCATCAATACCAGTACCTTGCCAACCAAAAATAAGTCACGGTCCATATCAATTGCGGACCAAGTCACAATTTACAACCATATACATTACAATATATATACTTAGGAGGAAAAGTGTAGGTGTGGCTGTAAAGACTGTACAGTAATGTAGAAATGTGTGTGTACCCATTTTGGGTCTCCCATTTCAAGGTGTTTGTGGGGCAAGTGAAGATCATGAGTTTTTCAATACCTCACAGTACTATGGGGGGCACCGCTTGGCAGAGGAATCTCTTTAAATTGGGTGTGTAAGGACAGAGAGTATCCCCTAACCCAAGATGCTGCCTCCCTATATCCCACAACACTTGTGTTGAGCTGTGGGATCTATCACCACAAAGCCTTAATTTTACTACCTTAAACTATACCCAATCTATCAACATATGCGTCTAATCGATTTTTAAACAGGTTTATAGACGTGTTACTAATTACTTCTACTACTAATTACTTCTACCGGCAAACTATTCCAGCTATTTACTATTCTATGCTTAAAAAAGTTTTTGGCAACTGTTGTCTCGAACCTCGCGCGTTACCTTTTTTTTTAAGTGGAAGTTCCCCGGTAGGCCTATCATAACCACTCTACATTTTTAAATCGACAGTTCTTCTGTAATAATAATAAGACTTCAGTAATAATAATAACCTTTTGTTCATTATATTTCACTGTTAATTTCTTAATGATGATATTGTCTTCTTGTTTTTATTTGGAAGAGCAGCTCTATATTTCTTTACCATTTGGAGTAGATACTGTTTCTGTTCTTCATTATTTGTGATTAGTTTGTTGTATTCATCGACTAATCTAACTCCTCTTTCTGCATCGTCATTAACAACTTGAATTTTTCTTATGACTTGTTTTACGTTGTTGTAGCAGTCATTTTCATTCCACTCTTCAGAGTTCTTATTAAGAAACGTTGATGGTAAACCAAGTCTATTAAAAAATTCTTTTGTATTTGCACTAACAAAGTCTTCCAGTTCTGTTTTCAATAACTTCAGGGTCAATAACAGCTTTTTTCTCTGGATTTGGTTCGGTGCCGTTTTGCAATGCTTGCTTCATTCGGTTTTTAGTTTGGTGTAGCACGCCATCATCAAAGAAAGCAAATGCTATTAACTCCTCTGAAAGATACCATAAATGATTCATCATTTTCTTCAGGGCAACAGTTACAATGCGTTCATCTTTTAGTTTGTACAGTTGCAGTTTCTTCAACATCTCTAAATCGAGACGAGGAGCGAGAACTGAAACTGACGCTGTAAACCAGGATTTAACATATATGTGTACAGCAAAGAGGCAGATATCTCTAAGGCCTTTTTCTTCTCTGGGTGTTAATTTAAATTGTGTTTTAAACAACCAAATTTTCATGGCATAAATGACTTTTGCCATCCATCTTGCTCGGTGAACGCCAGCTGGTCTTCTGAATGAAACTCCTCTCTTTGGTACTCCACCAAGGAAAATAATTGTCAGTTCCAGCAATTCTTTGTAATCGTCACGAGGTTGATGTTCTTCAAGTTGAGTGGTAGCAAACTCAATCACTTCTGCTTTTATATCAGTAATACTGGGTATGGTATTTGGATCATCTAATGCTGTTCTGTAGTTTTTTGTGTCTAATTTTGACCATTTCATTCTAAATCGTTTGAAAATTGCAATATCAGGTCCTGATGATGCAGGCAATGAATGCGAAACAACAGCTTCTAACACTATTTCTAGTATGTGATGTCCGCAGGCCAGCCACAGCATACGTTTGTTCATTTTCTGTTCTAAAAGAACACAGGCACCATTTCTACGACCTGTATTCAATGCTGTGGTGTCAAAACACATGCATTTTATTTTGTCTGAGATATTCCAATCCAAACAAGCTTGGTGGACGGCATTTGCAGTTAATTCTCCTGTGCTTGCAGTGATTTTTGGAACACCAAGAAGTTGATCAATGCCATCTCCTGAAATCAGTATAGGGAGTCGTTCAACAACTTCTCGTCCTGTTATGTCTTCTATTAGTTTTCCGTCCCAGTGAATGGTTAAAGGAACATCACCTTTAACCCTTTAATAACGGATGGTACCTTAAGGCCCACCAGAAATAATAATATAAATTGTACTACAATGCTTCGTTTCTATAAATGTTTCTACATGTTTATGTATAGATGTCATTTAGTTGTTGAGAAAGGAACCCAAAATGTGTATCATTTCAGTGGCTAGTTACTAAAATATTTAGTTTTGAATAACAATAAAACCTATACGTTCTAGTAACAAGAGTGACCGCATATGCTGCGGACTAGTCCTTAAAGGGTTAAACTCTTTCTTTAAATTTTCTCCAAATTTTTTCCGAAATTTTCCTCTTGCTCTGCTTATAGATGAATAACTGACATTGAATTCTTCTGCATTTTTTCCAAGACCTTCAATCGTTGGTATCATCACTAATGATGCACTTCTATTGCTCATTTTTGTTACATCAAGGGCTGCAAGCAATGTATCATCAAGCAATTTTTGTTTCTTTCGTATAGTCTGTTTTGAGGTGGATGGTTCACTAGGATCAACCGTAAACTCTTCATCAGATGTTGTATTTTGTCTTTCAGCACCAGAACTGCTAGTTGAGTCACTGAGAACTACAGTTTCTTCAAATCTCGACAGTTATCTTGCTTTTCTTATGTTTAATTGTTCGTCCTTTTTCTTAGCATACTTTTCTTTCTTTGCAAACTCTTTATCAATCCCATCCATTTTTCCTTTTCGCCCCTGTTCTCGCTGGAGTTTTAGAAATAGCTTATCTTCTTCAATATCAATTAGCTTCATAGCATCTGCATGTGCTATATCAAACAGGCTATCTAATTCTTGGTTCCATTTGGTTTGCTTATCTAATACATTTTTTATTGTTTCGCCTTATTCTCTTTATTTTTCTTTAATCCTTGCCATTCTTTGAACAGTTTCTCAATTTTGTCAACAACGTGCGACTTCTTTCTAGTTGGAATTCGTGCTCCTCCCCATACTGCCAACACATCATTTGCAGTAGACAAGCAGGTTTCTCGAATTGTTTGTTTTTTGTTTCTGTAAGCCATAAACAAAACCATAGTTTCTCGCTTTGATGGAAGAACTCTTGTTTTAAGTGTATCTGATGGTTGTCCAATAAGCCAAACATTAGTATTTTTTCTTGTGTGCATAGCAGTACCCCTGCTAGAAGATGGCGGGAGTTCCATGACGAGAGTCGACAGCAGAACCTCTTACACTCACGACAGTCAGACGACTACTGAATTATAGCTGTACAGACAGTACAGTGTACAAGTGCCGGTTGCCCTCAATATTCGGTCACAACAGAGTGTAAATGGTTACAAGAGTGTTGTGTTTACTCAGCACTGTTAGCTCTATGTGCATTAACGCACTTATCACACGGAACAGATATTATAAGAAAAACGTCACAGTTAAAAACTCAATTTCCTGAAAGTAAACAGAAGAGTAATAGTTTAGATTACGGTAGCGACCCATAAAATACATTAAAATCACCTGAAATTTTGTATACATTACGTTTTTACCAAATTAAACATAATTAGAGGGTGGCCCGGAAAAAATCTAACAATCAATATATCCACTGTTGGGGAACTTTGGTTTCCGTACTTTATCTAGAAAGAAGGTAGACTTGCTCTTATTTTAATTGGCCAATACTGTATGTAGTACCTTTACTCGAAATTTGAAGGTGTTATACTTGCCAGAAGTTACTACGACATATTCACTAAAAAGACCTACGCCTTAGTAGTATGGACACAAAAGGAGAGAATGCAATGCAATTGAAAATGTTGACCAATGTTGCAAGAGTGCCACCCCCTTGGCACCAGTGCTAGTACCAACCCCCATTGTTGCAAGCCCACCAAGGTGGAGGGGGTTGTTGAAAGAGAAACAAGGGTTATGCAACTTAGAGGCGGAGTTATCCCCCAAGAGAAAGAGAGAGAAGGAGAGAGAGGAAGAGAGGTGTTCGCTTGACAGGAGCCAAGCGCATATTAAGACTTCAGCCAAGCGGACGTTGTCTTATAGGCCCCTCTCTCCCTCTCGCTCTCTCCCTCCTTTTCGCTCTCTCTCTCTCCCTCCCTTTCGCTCTCTCTCTCTCTCCTCCCTTTCGCTCTCTCTCTCTCTCTCCCTCTCGCTCTCTACCTCTCGCTCTCTCTCTCTCCCTCTCTCTCTCCTCTCTCTCTCTCTCTCTCTCGCTCTAAGTTTGGTTGTAAAACACCCTTCCACGGTTGGTTGTTTTTATTGTTTCGAGGCATCATAAAGCTTAAGCTTCACGAGCAATTGACTCGCAGTCTAGCGTTTCTCTCAAACATACGCGAATTATACCGAATATATCTCTGATATTCAGTTTTTCTTGTCTTTCTACAACAAAAAAAATTTAATACGAGAAATGTATGGACTTATTCTGAACTTCTCTCATATATATATATATATATATATAATATATATATATATTGACGTCATTGACGTCCCACCTCACCAAAGTATTTGAAAGAATAGTTAGACAGAAAATTTATGATTTCCTGGAGACACGGAAAAGATTCAACGAAAATCAGCATGGATTCCGATCAGATAGATCATGCCTATCACAACTAATAGAGCACTACAACAATATCCTAGATGCATTGGAAGGCAATGACAACTACGATGTTATATACACAGATTTTGCTAAAGCTTTCGATAAATGTGACCATGGTATAATAGGACATAAAATTAAAGACATGGGAATAACAGACTTGCTCCTCTGGACCGAGAGATTCTATCTTTAGTTTTAAACCGATAATTAATTATTTTTAAATTGATAATTATTTAGTTTCGTAAAAATTGGTCGTTGCCAATTTACCGGCAGTTTTTAAATAAGTTTCTTATGTTCTAGTGGTTCGGAACCCACGTAAAATTGTAGGTCCCCTCCGCCACCACGGAGGACATACACAATACACGATTACGAACACAGTTAGGTAGACCAGCCATGAGTGGATCCTAGGGTCTTTGTTGGTCTGAAACATTATAACATTATAACATTATAAAATTATAACATCATCAGAATCGGAAGTACGCAGCTCAGTACCACAAGGGACAGTACTGGCCCCACTCCTGTTCATTATCATGCTAACAGACATAGACAGCGGAGTAAACAGCAATAGTATAGTAACATCCTTTGCAGACGATACAAAGATCAGCAGAAAAATCAGCGATGTACATGACGTGGAGGCCTTGCAGAGGGACACGAACAAAATATACAAATGGTCAGAAGACAACAACATGTCATTCAACGCCGAGAAATTTCAGCTCTTGAGATATGGTAGAAAAGAAGAACTTAAACAGACTGCATATTATGCTCCAGATAGACAGGAAATTCAGAGAAGCATGAAAGCGATTGATCTCGGGATAATAATGACAGATGATGCGAAATTCGAAACACAAAATCAGATAGCGATAAATAAAGCAAAAAGAGTCGCCGGACAGGTTCTAAGAACGTTCAAGAGAAGGGACAGGACAGTAATGATTCCCCTGCTAAAAACACTGATTATACCAAAACTTGAATACTGCTCAGTTTTGACGTCCCCATATAAAAAGGAAGAAACTAATAAACTAGAAGAAACGCAAAGGCATTTCACAGCCAAGATTGATGGCTGCAAAGAACTCAACTACTGGGAAAGACTACGTAAACTAAATCTGTACTCACTGGAAAGAAGAGAGAGGTACATCATAATCTACATATGGAAAATGATCGAAAAACTGGTACCAAACCTAAAACTAAACCCAATTACCATTCAAACAACACTGGAAAATAGGAAAGGCAGAATGTGTAGTGTTCCCAAATTAAAAGCACGACAAGGGACCTCCTCAACCCTGAAGGAAAATAGCTTGGTTGTCAGGGGGCCAAGACTTTTCAACCAGCTTCCTAAGGACCTCAGAAACGTAACGGGGGTCAAAGTTGAAGTCTTCAAGAAAAGACTGGATGCCTGGCTCAGGACAGTACCAGATGAGCCGGGCGTGCCTGGCTATGTACGGTGGAGAGCGCAAGAAAGTAACTCGCTCCTCCACCAGGCCAGACCTAGAGGCGGGGCCACCAGCTTGACCTCCGTGTGAAGAGAGACCAACACACGAAACAACATAAGGTTCATAAGGTATGTTGTTTATCTAATTCTTTATTGCCGTTTCTCTGGTTTCCAAGATTCGAGAAAGGCAACCACCATTAAATTATATGACTCAGCATCGGGTCATTAATTATATGTGCCATGAGAAGGTCGAGTTTTAAATAGCGATAATTAAACGAGTCTTTGTGAAAAGTTGCCTAATCAGGTGATATTCTTTTAAAAACCATTTCCAGTTCCAGACGATTTAATTTACTGGGCATAATAAATTTTACGAAGATAATTTAAAGGGGTACCATAAGTCGCTCTATTTTCACCCACACATGTGTTCAATTTCCTCTGAAAAGTCACATGATGAGGCGTAGATTATTTTTTAAAAAATTATTTATTGTATCGTACGATAACGCAGGGACCCCAATAAACTTTTACAGCGGTTTTCTTCATGGATAATTGATTCTGAAATTACCTTCCACTTTTATATTTCAGAGCCATAAACCGATTCACATACCATCCTCAACTCCCTCTCGCTCGCTCTCGCTCTCTCTCACTCTCTCTCACTCTCTCTCTCTCTCTCTCTCTCTCTCTCTCTCTCTCTCGGTCGAATACAAAATCAAAAAACAAAGCGTTTCTCGTTTCTCCACGAGTGGGCATATCTGACACGCCCCAGATTTCAAGAGGCAACCAATCACAGCCCTATGGGCGGAGCCCAGGATCTCTGTTTAGCCGCTATGCAGGCCTACGCGTTAAGCCCGCCCAAAATTCACTGATTGCCAATAGGAAGCTCGCGAATCCTGTGTTGTGGGTTGGTCACAAGCCCCCTTCATAAAAAAGGACAGTTCATCTCTGAGCCTCAGTTCGTATGTTTTTTCGCTTAGTGCTTTTCACATATACACTATGAGTCAGTTATCGCTCTACAATTCTCTCGATTTGTTTGAACATCAAGATTTCTACCCATCAGCTGCGCTCCACCTTTTCAACGCTGCAGATCGGAATGAACTTCTATCTACACAAGTTGTTTCAGAAAATTGTGACAAAATGCAAGAACCGTTCAATGAAGACGATATTAAAATGTAAGTGATTATGTACTCCGGTTCATTCATTGCATGTATTATAATTTTTAAAATTCGTGGCATTTTCTCTTATTGCAACTCTCCCATATATATATATATATATATATATATATATATATATATATATCGGTCGTAATATAACCTAACCAAGCGTAGCCTAACCGGTACATAATATAGCTTAATCTAACCTAGCTTTATTCTGAGTTTTTCTACAATGAAAAATTAATCCCAGGACTCATTCTCGTTTATAATAATATAACCTAACCTTACCTAACCATAGTGTATTCTTTCTCGTTTATAATATAACCTAACCTAACCTAGCACAACTGAACCTAACCGGCCATAATATAAACTAACCTATCATATCCTAGCCGGGACATAATATAGCCTAACCTAACCTAACACAAATGAACTTAACCGGACATAATATAACCTAACCCATCATATCCTAGTCGGGACGTAATATAGCCTAACCTAACCTAGCTTAACCTAACCTAACCTAACACAACTGAACCTAACCGGGACATAATATAGCCTAACCTAACCTAGCCTATATATATATATATATCGGCCCTGGACTCTTTATTGTTTATAATAATATAGCCTAACCTAGCCTAACCTAACCATGGTGTATTCTTTCTCGTTTATAATTAGTAATCTAATTTCCTTTTATTCTGAATTTTTCTACAACGAAAAAATTAATCCCAGGAATCATTCTCATTTATAATAATATAACCTAACCTAACCTTCTCGTTTATAATATAACCTAACCTAACCTAACAACTGAACCTAACCGGCCATAATATAACCTAACCTATCATATCCTAGCTGGGACATAATATAGCCAAACCTAACCTAACACAAATTAACCTAACCTGGACATAATATAGCCTAACCTAACCTGGCCTATATATATATCGGCCCATGACTCTTTATCGTTTATAATAATATAGCCTAACTTAGCCTAACCTAACCATGGTGTATTCTTTCTCGTTTATAATTAGTAATCTAATTTCCTTTTATTCTGAATTTTTCTACAACTAAAAAATTAATCGCATTATGTTTTTAATTATTGTCTGTTTCCTTCGTGGTTATTTCGGCATATATATATATATATATATATATATATATATATATATATGGTGTTTTATTAGGACATTTCTTGTACAAGTAGGATTTTAGAAATATTAAAAACTTACAATAGAAATATTAAAAGCTATTAAGAATTGTCTGCGAGTTCGAGACCCGTTGCAGGCAAACAGAGCATAGCACACCCAGCTAATCTTAGTTTTGAGCTGTAAATTAGCCTACTCGCTTTTAATTATTGTCTGTTTCCTTCGTGGTTATTTCGGCATATATATATATATATATATATATATATATATATATATATATATATATATATATATATATATGGTGGAGTTTTAATAATACTTTTCTCGATAATTTAAAAATTTATAGAAAGTTCCACAGATAAGATTTTAAAATTACCAAAACTTTTAAGAATTGCTGGCGGGATCGAGACCCAGTGTCGGCAGACGTTGTAGTAGCACTCATACTTTTGAAAACTGTCAGGATATCTGCTTTTTTATTATAATTTTTAAAATTCGTGGCATTTTCTCTTATTATAGCTCTTTAATTAAATTTTATTTTTACTTAACTTTATAGGACCGATGCGGAACTTGAGCGTGTTATAGCTACTTTTCGTTTTGATGAAAGGGGAATAAATGCTATGGATGCTTTACCCCAAAACCAAACCATCGACTTGAACACAGAGGTCGTGGTATTGGCTCACATCCAGTCCAACGAGTGCCAGGTCATCGGGAAACTAATGTAAGTATTTTTCGGGGGGTTAAGAACAAAACACATTGTATTTTCATTTAATTAATTAAATGGTAGAAAACATGTACAAAGAGGAACCAGTGTCCATTAAATAAGTCTTAATGGCTACAAACAGGCCTTTACACAATATACATATACACCTTTACACAGTACAGCAGGTGCTAACATATGGGAACCTTGTTTTTATCTGTCTGCATACCTTTTATCGTTCATTTCAGTGTTGCACAAATCGAATAATTTTAAAAAATTATAAATTCCTTCCCACGTGACATGTGCATGAGAAATGAGAGGGCGTACATCCCGCACGTGTTACTATAATATCCTTGAAGGTGATACGGGTTCCCTACAATCTCAGGTACATGTATCTGTTCGATAAACTGCACAACCAGAGAATCATTCCAGCCGAGCGCCGAGTGAGTCAAAATAGTACATTCTTTCCCTATTTTTAAAATAGATTGCAAACCAATGAATCCTCTCACCCCCCACAATGTCGGTGTTAACGATAATCCCGTACTAGTTTCTCGTAGTTGGCAATTTCAATATTTCATTCTTCGCAAACACACCGATAAATTTGGAGCGTGTGAATCGGTCACTTTTCATTACTCTCTGGAGTGTATTCGCGTCCATTTTAAAAGTCTGTCACCACGTTCCTGAAAAGATCAACTTCTATTAGTGCCTTTGATTCGAGGTAAACTAGCACACTTATAGGGGCGTCTATAGGCTTGGCAAATTCCAACCTGACTGAGATGTTTCCACTCTGTTGTGGACTTACGTAAGTGTGTATTTACGCCAGCAGAGAAGTCAGGCGTGATATTAAATGAATAAATGTTAAATTCTTCGACAAATCCTTTCTGCGTTACACCGAACCGAAGATCGTCACATGCACCTGTATTATAAGCCAGACTACTATAAGCTCTCCCGCAGAGCGGGAACACAGCGTCTGACGAGTAATCAACAGTCATAGTCCCTCCCAAAGCGATGCCATTTACGTATAGAGTAATATTTTTAAGGCCGAAATTCTTGAATTTAAAGGCACTCTTTTTATATTTTCCACTCGTCGAGGTGTGGTCCTGCATTTCAATTAATATCCTTTTAGGTAGAACTCCAAGGGCCACGTTTTCTAGTTGCTTCGAGGCCAACCTGGCGGGCACCGTGTATGGTTTGATCTGTACCCTGTTAATTTGGTATTTTACTGTGGCGTGTATTAAGTCTTTCTCAATTTCTATTTGTTTTTGGCGAACTTAATTTCACTCGGAGTATAAGCAAATACGCCTCCATTATGTGAATCACAACGGGTTCACGCCCTCTTCTTGATGAGACCCCAGATTTATGCAGATCTCAGAACTCGTGCGGGTAAACTTCATATCCACGCCGTTCATAAGCAGTTTCTCCTGGAATGTGAAATCTGTATGAAGACGTCCAAAACATTCGTATATCTTTTTTTTAGAATTTTTAAATTTATCATTTATACCATTTTCAGCTTTAGTATGGTAATATCCTTCGGCGGTTAAAAAGGTGTCCTTCGCTTCTTTAGAAATGTTGAGGACATTTTCCAGATAGGCTCGTAGGTGATAATACCCCGTTCCTGCCGAGATGTTAACCTGATTTATATACACCTCGCACTGGCTGAATATGGAGTATAAAAAGTTGGTTTCAGGGTACGCTGAGTAACTATTATCGCAGTCCGTTCCATCAGAATGGGCTATACGCAGTTTAGCGTAAATGTTCATGCAGCTCGGGTAAAAAATTTAAGAGCCTGAGCTGAGTATCACGAATTCTATAGGGGCACTCGGAGAACTAATTGTGTTTAATGGGTTAATTGTAATAAAGTCGCTATGCTCAATAGAGACCTGAGTGGGGGGGCATATCAAAGCGGGACAGTTCCGATTTACAGCATTGTGAACTACACGGATGGATGAAACGCGCCATGACGAGTCAGAAATAGTGCCCCCTCTCTCGACCTAGTAATCAGCCTATGATTCGTGAGAGTAGTGTCCTCAGTTTAAATCAGTTAAAAAAATGATCAGCCATAGGTTTCATACGCTTAGAACACTTCTTTTTTGATTTCCTTTTACGTTTAGCGCCACGTGATGGTAACCCCTTCGGATCAAGTAAAGATAAGCACCCCCAGCCTTCTTTAATTCGCCTTATAAGGCTAACTAACGAAAATATCACAACCTAACCTAACCAATCGTCAAGGGCGTACAGTTAACTTAACGATTGGTTAGGTTAGGTCGTGATATTTTTGTTAGTTAGCCTTATAAGGCTAATTAAAGAAGGCTGGGGGTGCTTATCTTTACCTGATCCACCTCTTCTTCCTGGCAGATCTCTTCTTTCCGCCACCACGCATTTTTCTCTTTGCAGCTTTGGTGATTTCGTCCCGTGTACCTTTTAGATGTTTTTTTAGAGCTTCTTTAGGCTTAGTTCCACCCATTATGTCTTCTGCCGCGTTAAAACCTGTTTGTAACGTATTCCTCCCTAGGTGCCTGGCACCCCTCTTCAACAGTGGGACAGCGGTGCGTAGTATGGAAGAAAAAATGGATCCAAGCCCACTCCCACGCTGGTATCTCACTCCTCGATAGACTGTGAATGGCCTTCGGGTCATTATAAACGGCGAAAGTGTAGTTTCACTGTTAAGCTCCCATCACCGAATGGGAAATTTTTTCCCTCAATCGTTCTTATATATATCGAGATGTTGGTTAATAGATTAGTCGCAACATTCACATAATGGGGCTTGTCATATGTAATGCTCAAACTTTTCCCTCTATGGTTGGGGATGTGTGCAATGCGCAGCAGGCGCGCCTGGGTGTCCCCAACAAATTGGTGCTCTACGATATTGCTGTAAATATAGCACATGTCTGGAGGTGGAGAGCTTTCACCCAATTTCTCCATCTTCAATTGATACATTAAGCTGGACAAGTCATGCTGTGCCTCGTGAAAGGTATCTCTTTGGAGAGCTGCGCTATATCGGCCCTCGCCACAATTGTGAACAGCTCTTTATCTTTAATATTTCTACTAAGCGTTGATTTTAACTTCAATGTGCATGCAGGCGTGTCTATGTTTACGACTTCAAAAAGTAAATCGTTTGTCAGGTACGACTTTTCAAGACTCTTGTTTAACCCCGTCACAATGTCCATGGCTGTATCATAATGCCGATTCCTAGCGAAACATTTGTGCTATAGTACTGTCCTCACCGAACAGGACTGATCGCATAGTATTGTCTAAGGTTATGCCTAATTTTTCGCACTCATCGATTCTTCTAAGGATCAGAAATATGATTTGCTCATTTTCAAGAGTTAAAAATTTGGAGACTAACTGGAGTTCACATAAACCCACCTCATACGAATCACGCTCCAATTCAATGGGTCCGTGGAGTTCTGTCACAAAGTTGGCGAGGGTGTTGTTAGGATGTACAGACAGAGAAGAAGAGGACGGGAGTGTGACATAGAAGTGGCTAGGCGCCATGTTGCATACTATTAAGCTTCATTATTGCAGCAGCTTTTATATAGGTGTTGAAGCTTTCTGGGTAACCCAGCCATTTCACCAGGTACATTTTTCTCTTTCCTGAACCTTTGCTGCCTAAAATTTTTTCAATTTTAAACACACTTTTTCCTAAATTAAATGTCACTTTCTGCAACTCCTCGCGGTAAAAGCCTCCAGCGATCTCTTCCCCATTCAAATCTTCAACGTAATACATCATTATCTCGCCTTTAGGTCTCATAGCACGAACTTTAAAAATCTCACGTGTCCATCCTTGCTCAAATCCCTTCGCGAATTTATTTCCCGAACGTGATAGCCTTACATAATCATTGATTTTGAAATGTGTAGAGTGTGGTGGCGGTGCTCCATCTCTTCTCACCTCTGGCAGCGTACCTCTTTCTAAAACTTCGTTAGGTGTTGTGCCAATCGTACGGTGGTGTGAACGGTTGTATGATGATGCCAATGACCCGAGAACGTTTATATATCTGTATGTGTTTTTATGTGTAAAATAGCGATGCATGCGTTCCTTTATGGTACGTTGAACTCTTTCAGCTAAAGAGGCCTCATGTATAGAACTGCTAGTGTAGTAACTGATATTAAACTCTGTCAGCATGTTCTGAAAAGCACGACCTATAAATTCTTTCCCCATATCCGTACAAAAATAGCCAGGAACCCTTTCTTTTTTTAACATCAACGTTTTGGTCGCTTTAGCAACTGTTTCAGGCGATTTATTTTTCAGGGGAATTAGCAACAGATATCTAGAGAACACATCTATTATGAATAGGATGTAGCGGTATCCATCATTATACACTGAATATCTTTGCATGTCTGTTAAATCCGCTTGCCAAATAATCAATTGAATCCGCTGTTGTCTTGGCCGTTTTAAACCTTTTCCTCACCGGTTTATGAAGTGTATAAGCATCCTGTTCCCGCAAAAACCGCTCAACATCTTTTTTCCTCTCCGTAAGCACCTCTGTACAGTCTATTAACGGCCATAGGAGGCGGGGTTAGAAATGTCATAGTAGCGTTAACTTAATATGTTAGCCATTTGCGTATTTTAGAGACACGTGGATAAGGTTGGCCGTTTGTTCTCTTCTTTCTCCTTTTCAGAGACGCTGCTGCTGGGGGCGATGGCGTACTCAGTTGTGACACATGCGAGACTTGATCCAGGTCTTTTAACCTATTCAGATTACCTATCAATGTTTTAGGGACATTTATTTGTTGTAGTCTTGCTTTAATATGCTTCCATCCTGTTGGTGAGGGCTGTCCCACTTTCTCACCAGATCATGAACAATATCAACGATATTGGATCCTTGTACCCTTGTTCCTTCAACAATGACCTCGCCTGTATCGGCCCACTGTATGATGGGGTCCTCACTCAATAGATTATAAAGACTTAAGCCTTTATTCCTCAATGTATGTGGGAGACTGTTTTTTAACACATGTTCGATGTGTTTGTTCCGTTGTTCTTTGGTTGGTCATCTCTAACGTCGGGCCAGGTCCTGTGTCGCCATGCTCAGCGCTACTCGCGCTGTGCCTAATAACCACGGGGAGCTCTGTAGGATTCTTATAATCTTCGTACTCATGAAGAAATTTCTGCAAAGCCTCTTGGTACAAGATCCTTTTCTCATCAGGTGACTTTTCACTGTTTAATAGGGCTAGCAACTCGCTTTCCATTCTTTTAAGCCTACTTTTACGGGGTTCTAGAGCCGTGTCTGGAATCTTTGAACTTTGCAATGAAGCATACACCTCGTGCGGAATCACAACCACCTTCTTCATTATATTAATCTAGTCAGTAAAGGACCCAAAACTGAAAATAGGGTAGGAATGATCCTCCTCTTTGTACAATAATTCGCTTTTTCTTACCCACAGTTTGACTTTTATGAGCGAGCGCTCGTATTATGTTCTTGTAACGACGTAAGCGAGCCTTCTGAGGGGTTTCATTGGCACATTACATTTTATAACATTAAGACAGATTTCACAGATGCATTTTAAAAAGTCGGAGTCGATATTTTTAACAAACATCTGTTGCAGTGCCCGGGGCAATCGTTGATAGATTTTTATTAATTCACGATATTAGCCTATTTGTCATTCTGGAATATACACCGTTTCAGGTTCGTTGGGAATATATTCGTTCTTAGAAGCACCCTAAACGTGTTTCGCGGGTGAAGGTCACAAAGCAAATATCCATAACGCTGGCTTGTGGCTTCTTTATAAACCTCCAAAAACTCCTTACGTTGATTCGGGAACATTTGATTGGCTAATACCCCAATTTGTGACATCTCTACGTTGTGCGAATAAGACTAGATATTGTGTATTTAGCGACACATCGCGCATGTATCTATTTTTGAAAAATAGATTCTGGTTGATGAAGAATACGCTTATGTTAAGATGGTGGGAGAACACTGTAAATGTCTCGGCAAACGTTTTATCCATTTCCAACATGAGATCGTCAATTACAATAACTGTATGCTCATTACCTTTTAACGAATTAACGTCATATACCCTTGTGGAACAAAATTTCATCTTGGTACTCGTTGAACACTGACTGATACGTCGAATAGCACCATATTACTTTATGCACAAATTTTGAGAACATCCCCCTTATCTTTAATGATTTTAAGCATAAATACAGTTTTTCCACATCCTGTAGGGCCAGATATAATACATGTGGAGGGGCTTGTGAACCTGAATTTTTCTACAGATTCCATCTCTAACACGTCACACCCTAAGTGGGTCATTTACAAAATATTACAAATTTTGAGTGCTGTTCCTTATATTTTGTTTTCTTCTTCCACAGAACCGTGAATGACGACGATGTACAGCACCCCATCATCGATATCACAGACGAACCCGATGACCGTGCAGCTACAGAACCTTCCCCGCTGACGAACCCTCACCAGCGACACCTGTAGCATGCGACAGTTCAAAGCGGAAGCATGATGAAGAACCCTCCACGTCAGGTATAAAGCGTGCCAGGATTGCTCCGGTTGTTAGACCCCAGTAATAGAGCCCCAACCCTCTACGTCTTACGACACAACCCCACAATAGTACCTTCCTCAAATATGCCCCATTGTTCAGTTCCGGGTACTTCCTCCACAGCAGCTTCTCATACTGTGGAGGATGGTATAACATTCGAGTTGGTGCGCACCGCTACCCCACCCCTGCCCTGACTAGAAATCGGTACGTGGTCAGGGTTGACCCTGGATCCCTGTATACCAACGGACTGCGGCGTAGTTGAACGTATTGTGGAGTTTGCCCTTCAGAACCGCGACGAACGTGAAGTCCGGACGAGGTTATCCTTCAGGTTCGGGTCAGATGAGGGGGACGATTTTTGGGTGTAATACCGTTCAGACGTTTGGCGGCTGTAGACATAGAATATATCTTGGGCCGTATAATGCAAGCCTCTCAAAGTGGTACATCCTTCAATATGGACAACTTCATGGTAGATATTGACAGAGTATTCCGGGTTGCGGGTCATAGTGCCACACCTTATACTCTTAATTTCAATTCTCCGGTTATTTACAGAAAGCATTTAAACGTCGATCGTGGTTGTGGTTTTATAGCAATAATCTTAGCTCATATGTTCACTGTGCTAAATACTTGGACGCAAAAAATTTGGCTGCCCACGGTTGTGCAGCGTGCCCGTAAACTGGCTTCAGATTGTAAGCTTGAGTTTGAGTGTAATATGGGTCCTGAAGAACTGAGAAGGGCCGAGCAGGAAATGAATGCACGTATAGTCGTATTTGGAATGGATGATCGTCGTAGGACTGTGTATGTTTTTAAAAGCAGCGTGAGAGATCGTACAAGACCTCTACTTATTTTAGGATTGTCAGGAACATCGTATCTCCCCATCCGTAACATAAGGGCTCTCTACGCATGATAAAGTTATGGAAGGCATCATGATTTGTGTAAGGGTTGTCGAGTTTGCTGATGATATGGTGAAACATTGTAAGGATTGCTACATGGTATGTGAGCAGTGTAAAAGCCCCAAATGTGAAAGTCGTTGGAAACCGAGAAGAGGGAATGTAATGTGTGTAGACGTACATTTTTCAATAATAAATGCTTTGAACTCCATAAATCAAATGGCACTTGCAGGAAAATGAGGATTTGTAAGTGCGGTATGTTTCACATGATGGATAATTGGGGGAATTTCAAACATAAATGCGATGAAATTCACTGTTCTACATGTCATGAAAAATATAAGGCGGATGGAGTGAAGCATGTATGTTATATGAAAGATGCTAAGCCTAAAAATAGCCCTTGTATAACCGTGTACTACGATATAGAAACTTACACGAACGCTGAAACCAAAGAGGTCATTCCACATTTACTCGTAAGTCAGACTATCTGTGATGAGTGCATGGAGATCGAGTGTGATGAGTGCCAAAATGTGGAAAACGGACAAACGTTTTTAAAACGAATGCACGACAGCCCTGTGAAACTCTTTGTATCCTATATTGTCAAATTAGCGGACAAGTTAAAAAAATGACTGTGTATATTCTTGCCCATAACGGGGCGAAATTTGACACAGTTCCTTTATAAGGAGCTGCTTGAACACGAGTCGTCTGCGATATTTACAGGTGATCCCTTGAAAAGAGGCAACAAACTAATACAGATGCAGATAAGAGGTAATGTACAGTTTAAAGACACCCTGCTGTTCACACCTTGTAAATTAGCAAAGCTGCCCAAGGTCATGGGCGTAGCCGCTGAAGTTTCAAAAGGGTATTTCCCTTACACATTCCTCACTAACGAAACTTTGAATTACGTAGGACTACCTCCACCCAAACATTACTTTAACTACACCAACATGAGTGATAGTGAGCGTGAAGATTTTGACCGCTACTACAACAGTTTTAATGAAGCTAATCCATACAATATAGCCGATGAATGTGAACGTTATTGCGTGAATGACGTACGTGTACTTAGAGTATGCTTTCAAGCCTTTAGAAGGATGTACATAACCCGTTTCAAATGCGATCCGCTGCAAGTCGCGACCACGATCGCCTCATTATGTTTTACAGTGTTCAAGAATAACTTCATGCCTAAAGACACCTTAGCAATCATTCACAGAAACAACCCCGCAGTTATGGGCACAAGGCTATTTACTGGCTCATACACCTACAGCAACAGACCGGGGTATACATAAAACATGCCCGCAACACGGGTGAAGTACCCGTTAAGGTCAATGGTCGTGTTTTTGGGTTGACGGCCTAAGTGAGGATCCAGCCACTGGTGAGAAGACTGTGTATTCCTTTAACGGCTGCTGGTGGCATGGATGCCCGCGCGCTGAATGTGCCGTCACAGGGGACCTTTATGGAAGATCCCCCGCCGACAGCCTCGCATGGACCCGTAACCGTGATCAACTTATAGGCTCCCAGTTCACTCACAAAATCGTGTGGGAGCATGAGTATGATGCACGGATGGAAACAGATGCCCAGTACCGTGAAGAAATAAGGGCCATCAAACGTTGAATGGTGTTAGACCCCCTCAAATGCGGTGACAGCTTGTTTGGAGGGCGCACAAACCCATTCAAGCTATACTTTCCGCCTATGGAGGGCGTGAAACTCCACTACTACGACTTCTGCTCTTTATATCCCTACGTGATGAAGAACAATCCGTACCCCGTAGGTGCGCCTGAAAAAATGGTGGGTCCCACCATACCTACTATCGAGGAGTTTTCAGCTAACTTAAATGAGCGCTACTTTGGACTCGCTTTCGTAGACGTGCTCCACCCTCGCGATTTATGGATGCCGAGCTTACCCGTCGTTATAGATCACATGTGAAGTGCGTGAAGTGCGCAGAAGAGAACAACGGCGAGTGTGATCATACAACCAACCAGCGTAAGATAAGAGGCGTATATACAAACCCTGAGCTGGCCCTATGCGTTCGCCATGGGAAGAGAATATTAAAGATACATGAGGTGTAGAGGTTTCAGAAGCTACCCAATCTTTTCACACCATATATAAACGCTTTTTTGAAGGATAAAGTAGAAGCATCAGGATATCCGTGAGGGGTTGACACTGAAGATGAAAAAACGGCTTATATTCAGCGTTACCGTGCCCATGAAGGTATACAGGTTGACCGATCCCAAATTGTTAAGAATCCTGGGAAGCGCTTTAGTGCAAAGTTGTCTAAACAGTCTTTTGGGGAAATTTGCACACAATACCGGCAAAGGGAACGTCCATTTGGCACAAAGTTATAGTGAAGTCTGGGATTATGCCATCGCTCCTGATAAAGAGGTTATGGAGATCGTGAATGTAGGTAATACTTACATAATAAAGTACAACATCACCGAACTGGCCACAGATACGCCACGGGTTACAAACATACCTGTAGCCAGCTTCACAACGGCCTAGGCCCGTAATAAAACTTTGGGGTCTACTGCACTCTCTTGGACGGAGGGTGCTGTACGCTGACACAGATAGCGTGATATTCACAGCGAGGGAAGGTGCATACATGTCTGCTATTGGGGAATTCCTCGGAGAGCTAACTGATGAGATCAAGGACGAGTATGGTGATGGTGCATACGCAGACTCGTTTGTGTCAACAAGGCCAAAAACCTATGGAGTACGGGTGAGGGTAGGGGATGATATGAAGTATATCGTGAAGGCTAAGGGTATCACGCTTAACCATACGAACCGTCGAGTCGTTAACTTTGACTTGTTGAAGGATCTAGTGTGCTTGGAAGATGAGGGTGACCAGCCACCCCAACTGACGATATATTTATTTATCACGTATATTTGTTTCAATTAAGGTTTCATTTTCTCCTTTGCGTGCGTGTGTGTGTGTGTACAATAAAAAGCTAAGTTCCGCCCACTATAAGATCGGTCACGTGACTCCTGCCACTACCTGAGCATATCTCTATCCCTGCATGCTCAGTTGACCTCTGCATACCCCTGAGCTCAGACGTGTATTATCCCGCGTAGACGAAAAATAGTAATGGCTACCTTTAATATTGCGTCTTCAACGTTTATGAAGTGGTATTCGGCAAAGTGCCAAGATGTGGTATATACTGAAAAATTGTCTCTTCACCCCTCTTTTAATACCTTTAAGGCTACATTGAGCCGTGCAAAGGACCAAGATGTTCAAATACTCTACCGGTATTCTCGCGAGGGCATTATAGGATTTCATAGTACAAACGATGTATTGAAGTATGTTGTAGAACTAACCTTTTTAAAAGCTCATATATACCGCGAAGTAGAAGAAGCAACACGTTCAGAAGATAAGCAACGGTTACGGATAGTGAGTCTTGTTGATGAGGGGTTTGACAAGCGATATTATGTCATGTTACATCATGCCGACTACTCGTACCCTACGGTTGAGAATGTAAATCTTGTCATCATGGAGAATCTTAAGTATTTTTACTACTATATTAATATATATCATGACGAGGTTTGTAGTGAGGTTGTGGCTAATGAGCTATGTGAGTTTTTAACAGACTTTAGAGACGAGTATCACTTGCTAAACAAAAAGGATAAATATGGGCATATATTTCTCTCAAATAGTGCATCGGATTGTGAAGATGTTTAGTTTGTGGAAATGAACGTCTGGTGAGTGATAAAACATTAAAGCCGGTATTGCTTCATGTAACGGAAAATTCTGTTTGTCCAGGGGCACAAGTGTTCGAAAAAGCCTGTACACGCTTCAGCAATTTATGGTGTGACTTGTTCCCGCAGCGAGCCGCCCACCCGTGTCTCTCACCCCTCTGAAACACACGAGTTCGAACAAACCCGTACAAATTTCATCAGCGTGACTCACTCCACCCGTCGAGCCAATCCGTCCCACCTGTTGCTCATAGTCCTCCCAGAGAATGAACCGACTGGACGTGCAAATACGATGGAACTTCCTTTGAGAAGCATTCTCAACGCCTCGCACGATGCGTCCGTTACGAATTCATCGTGCGTGTTCAGGCATGAAACCGGCACCATTAACTATGTACTTGAAACAATTTGCAGGCAAGCAATCTCTGGTAAACTTAATGTTATTTATTTAAGTGTTGAGGAGATAAATAGAGTCTTCGTGATAGTTGAGAAGTAGGGAGTGAACCGTTATAAAAAACCTGCAGGTGTAGGTACAAGAAGAGAGCAGTTTAGTGACGCCCCCTCATATGCCGTTGTTTGCACGTTGTGCATAAATAACGATCAGCCATGCATTGATATACGACTGATGTGGAAGAATGCATCTGATAATAACGTTTTTGTCCCTACGCGAAACCGTTTCATCCTCGACAGAATGTTTGAAATCGTCGGATTCCTCAAGCTGAAGCCTATATTAGACGCTCATGTTACGGATATGATTTATTTTGACACGGTTCTTGAATACTCACACACCGCTCTGCTCGACGGATTTATCGAATGTAGGAATGAACAAGGCGAGAATGGTCTAGTGCTGGATGCATATTTAAAAGGATTAGATTCTTCGAAATATCCTGAACTTTGGTACAAAGCACTTGAGCGGTACAGGGCAGAGCTTGCCTACACTGTTCACCCTGAAGAGCTGTACCTCCATATAATGATAGCTGTCGCTACGACTTGGAAGATTATTTCAATTGCCGCTATGCAGAGTGAAGAAGAGTTCACAATTGAAAAGTTCGGGACGTTAAGAAAAAAGCCTCGATTGGAAAGGAGTGTTTATAAACTTGTATTTAATAATGATGTTATGGTTAACGATGACCTCTTTGTGCGTGCTTTTGATTATATTCTAGCCGTGTTTAAAGATAACTTGCCAACCGAATGTAAAGTGGGCACAAAAATAGTATTGAACGATATGAAAGCCATTTATGTCGAGTATCGGCATCCGTATAACTTGAACGGTGAAGTATTGCTTGGACGATTTTACCGTGTAGCGCAAAGTAATAACGATGTGAATGTAGACTCGATTACGTGTGAGTTTAGCGTTTGCGCCGTAGAACATAAAGTATTTGGATGTATATTTAATTATTTAATTGTGTGTGGGTATATATATATAATATATATATATATATATATATATATATATATATATATATATATATATATATATATATATATATATATATATATTAGTGATGTAGGTCACATCCGCATCCGCATCCGCGGAACATCCGCACATTTTCTCGCATCCGCATCCGTACTTTGGACTGCGGATGTCGTGTGGATGTGGACCGTTGAGATAAAATGTCATTAATAAGCGGAAATTATCAAATTCTACTATATTAATAGAACTAGTTCATTGTGCGCAAAAGTGATGCAAGCGACAAGACGAGAGGCTGTTCTTGTATGAAGTTACTCTCTTGCAACCTACTTAGATCCACGTTACAGAGCTAAGTTATTTTCACCTAGTACATTAGAACAAGTTAAATCATCACTTGGCAAAGCAGTTGAAGAGCTTCAATCTCTTGAATCTGTTGCTTCGCCACCCACCAAAAGAATAAAAGTTTCAGTGACAGAACCAACACCTTCAACAAGCAAATCTATCACAGAATCTGTCTCTCAGTTTCTTGCAACATTCCCCCTCCCCTTTGTTGCATACCATCTTGCAACATTCCCCCTCCCTCTTTTGCATAACTTATGCAACACTGATCAACATTTTCAATTGCATTGCACTCTCTCCTTTTGTGCCCATACTACTTGCCTTACCAAGTCTATAGCGCAAGTGTTACAAATTTAAATAGGTGTTATTATTACTATAGGTTCCTGATTTTATAGGTCTACTAACTTTCATAATACATAACAAGAAGTTGGTTCACTTTTCTTTAGTAGTATCAGTGAGAGCAACTAAATCACTACAAGTAAAATTACTTCAATATTTTACATTTTAACACTAAGATATGAAATAAAGATAACTTAAATACTGAATACTAGATACAGAATGAAATAAAGGTAACAGTTTAAATACTAAAGCAAACAAATGTCTTATCTAGTTGTTTACATTCCAGGAGGTTGGTGTTGTAATGTTGATAATGCCTGAAGCAAAATTTGACTTTGTATTCTATTTTTGGAGGACTGTACCTTAATTATATTATTATTATTATTATTATTATTATTATTTTATAAATTGAGGTAATTAGTTCCAGCTCGAAATAACGTGAAATGTTGGACGTCAGAAAGGAATAACTAGTAAGGAGCCTAGTTTCGTTGGTGTCATATTTTGAATTTGAAGTTTAGAAATCACATTTTTTCAAATTCTGCCTGCTGATGAGGACACTGTTTTAGGCCTCCATTATTGTTAAACTTTAATCATGATGATCGAAATATTTTGAGGAATCTGCAACTTTTCAGAAAGAGTCTTAGACTCCTGTAAACTTGGGCCCAGAGCATGATATAATTTTTCGATGGAGCAATTAAAGCTTTTTTAACTTTTGAATATTACAATTAAAATAAATAAATAAACGAATACGTACACAAACTGTATAGTACTATACTACTAATATTACTACTACTGCTAATAATAATAAAAATAATAATAATAATATTCAGAAATAGTTAAACTTAAATTAATGGAGCTCTCGATATGATATTAAATTCTAGAATTCAAAATTGATATATTTTCAAGGATAATTTGGATAGTAATATAATGGATTTATTAGTCAGTTGGTCAGAATTTAATTATAACTTAAGGACCAATTCAAAATTTCGTAGTTTATGATTTGACTTTTATTTTTATCATACAGTGTAGTGGCATAATTCAATTTCTTTTTTTAATTAGTTGAAGTCTAAACTAATGAGTAATTAAGAATAATTTGTTCTTTTAAAATACTTTGTCCTTCATTCAAATAGCTTCACGCGATTCTGGGTATACTACATTAATTTGTTAAGCGGTTTGGATCTATTTTCAAATCTGTAAAATGGTTTGATGTGAATCTTGACATAAATTTCAATATAAAACGAGTGATAAAAAAAAATAAAGCAGTTAAGAGTCTACAGTATATCAGATTCGTAGGTAAGTTGTGGAATGTCGGTTATGGAACCAGTGAGTGATAATTATGAGGGCCCTATTTTATATTCCTCGGATGACTGTTCACCATGTTCGTTAGTTTGTCAGAAGCGAGGAGCTTTCTCTCATTTTTATTTTTTACTCTTCAATTTACATCTTGTACAAAATCTACCAAATTATTTTTGCAAAGCAACGGGTAGAATATGCGAACTGATATCAGCCTTTATTTCTAAGCAGCACCAAATACAAATAATTACTTTAAATTTTTAGTTTTCGATGTATTTCTAAAGGGAGCGTGGATGAGCCTGCTTCTTCCTTTAACTTATAATCGTTAAACAAGATGACTCTACCCTGGGGCAAGCCATTAGTTCCGATAGAGGGTTGGCAGTGCTTCGAGTTTGCTGGCTCCAGTTTCAGAGTGCTCCAATGACTCAGCTCCTCTCCAGGCTGGCTCCAGACTTGAAAGTGACCCCAAGCCCCAGCTCTGGAGCTGCTCCACTAACCCAATTCCAGCTCCAGAGCTGCTCCACTAACCCCAGCTTTATATCCTAAGTTGTTCCAGAGTACTGTGTTGTTCCGGACTGATACTTTAGCGTCTTTTTTATTGCGCTACAGCTCTGAAGATACAAAAAGTGAATGCACAGTAGGATAGCAAAATCAAAGGCTAGTAATGGTGATACATAGTTGTGAGTAGTTGCAATTGGCATAATTCTCTGAATTGTAAATGTGATAGAGTTTCTAATAAGCACTAAGTGCTTGCAGGGTTTATACAGCTTAAATTTTAGTTGGCCAGAGTTTTAGGGTGCTTTTCATGATATTCTAATCTATTATAAAAAACGTGTCCTTTTCTCTTACCCGTACGATTTATTATCTATACTTGGCAAACTGGTACGGCCAGGGCACAATATCACAATTAAAATATATTATACGCACATTCGTACACTCAACATCAGCGGTTCGGTTTGTTTACAAGTGGTTTACATGTTCAAAGAAAATCGTTCAATGTCAAACCGTCCAAAAAACACCAATCGCTAGTGATCATCTCCTATCCCCTAAACTTGCTGACATTCACTCTACTATAAGTGAAGCAGCTCCAGCTCCAAGTTCTGGAGCGCTTCCATAAGTCTGGCTCCAGCTCTGCCCCCAGCTCCACAATCCCAACTCCAGCTCCGTTCCGGCTCTGGAGCAGAGTTTAAACAATTGGCCTGCTCCGCTCCGGCTTCGAATCTTGGAGCTGGCTCCTGGCTCCGGAGCCGGAGCACTGCCAACCCTAGTTTGATAACTTTCCCAGATGAACTGCAGCGACGAGCTACAAGTTTAGTCGAAAGAGTGACGTTTTGGCTATTACAATTTGTAAAAATTAATTACAGAAATGGAATATTTTTGTGCCATCCTTTGAAAACATACTGTAAGTATTTAATGAAGAGAAGCAAAGCATGGAAAACTTACGCTCATGAAAACACGAAATGATTTTAATTTGTTGCCTTAAACAGGCTAAAATGTATCATTATAAACGCACCACATGAACGCTCGTTTCCCGCAAACTCTTCGTTATAAGATCAGTTTCTGAACTAATTTTTCTATAAAATATTCCCCTTTTTTAGAAAAAAATCTCTCAAATCGAACAAAGCCCATTTCCTTGCAGAAAAAACTGTTACTGAAAAAACAAAAAAAAATACATTTTTTACACGAATTTTTGTTGAATTCAGAACGAAGAAGGGTTATTTTCGGTAGCATCTTAATTAAATAGTATATTAAGAAATACGTCAAATGTTATATTACGCAATATAATGAATACGAAGCGATACCAAATGTGACTTGTTACCACCCCCTGTTTTCTAAAATACGAATTTACGCGTTGAACATTTTATAAAATTCCATTGATTTACATGCCAGAAATTAAATCTCTGAACGCAATCGCAAAAGTGGGCGGAGTTTCACTTCTTACATATGTCAGGATATATAATTTCTTTGAGTATAAACATGAAAAACACACCAACACAATTTATAAAGTAATTACACCTAAAGTAAATATTATGTTGTAAAGAACATTTTATATGATCCATTATTAACTAAACGTGTTTTGTCGTTCTAAAAAATTCTCTCTCTCTCTCTCTCTCTCTCTCTCTCTCTCTCTCTATATATATATATATATATATATATATATATATATATGTGGTAGGTGTAGTGGTTAGCGTCGCTGATTACGAATCCATCGGCCCCGGGATCGAGACCCGGTGACCGCAGGCAGCGCGCAGCAAAACCCAGCTGTTCATCCCTTCACACAGTAGAGAAATTGGTTGGTAGATAAATGTGTACCCTGGGTAGCCAAGTTGTTAAGACACTGGGCTGCTGGTGGGGCGTGGTTCGGATTCCACGTTAAACTGTAGATCTAAGGTGGAGTGACAAGCTTGACCTTCGTCAGAATGAACATTTCGGGCTGAAGCAAAACCAAGGTTAACCAAAGAATAGGATAACCAAAGCTTTACACATGATTTATTGGTGACAAACGTTTCAGACACTTCTTTCCATTAATTAATTATCAGTGCCTAAAAGTATTATACAAAGTGTAAATTATATTCATGTAACTTAAAATGATAAAAAGTTAAAAATGTTTAGTCTCTTTATTAAACTTTATTTATATAATAAAATTAAGGGTTTATTATATGTGGAAAAACTAATTTCCCAAATCACTACTTCAAAAGACATTACGGCATTTCTTAAATAAAAACTATGAATTTTCCACGCCTTTATTTACAGCACAAATACAGCCAATATTTCACATTCTCCTAATATGGATACATCATTTTCCAAATATGATTAGGCCTAAACATCCTCCTTTCACCTCTATACCCCAAATTAACTTTAGACTCGTCTTTACAATCACAAAATTAGAACTATGTCAGTCGCAAATTAAAACTACCCAACGCCCTCTGTCTTTTCATGAATCTACTTATTTACGCTGCTCAGCAAAATACATTGGTAGTTCCAGCTACATAGGTAGCTCCAAAATACATAGGTAGCTCCAGCTATTCTGAAAATGAGAATAAACGAACACCGAGGCATTTCCACCAGAACCTCCCATCCTCTTAATAAATCATCTGTCCGAGATCATTGCATCGCCACCACTCACCCACTTGATTCCTCCTCTTTCAAAATAATAAACACTACCCACACCAACCAGCTAACTCACATCAACGTAACTGAATCATTACACACGAGTTTTGGGGACGCTCCTCCGGAAGACGTAGCCTTCCTGTCTGTTCCCCGGGGTTAGGTGAAAGACTCCAACTCCAACTTCATCATTACACATCCATAGTATTAAACCAACCTTCAGTGAATACACTACATCATTCGACCTAGCTATCACCAAATGAATTTCGTGCTAATAATTTGACTTTACACCCGACCACCAAGAACCCACGTTCAACTCAGTGGTATGGGCTCAAAAGGAGAGAGTGCAATGAAATTGAAAATGTTGATCAATGTTGCAAAGGAAATGTTGCATAAGTTATGCAACAAAGGGGGAACGTTGCAAGATGTTATGCAATAAATGGGGAGGGGGAACGTTGCAAGATTTTATGCAATAAATGGGGAGGGGGAACGTTGCAAGAGCAATAAGGGTTATACATCTTGGAGGCGGAGTTATCCCCCAAGAGAAAGAGAGCAGGAGAAAGAGGAAGAGAGATGTTCGCCTGGCAAGCGCATATTAAGACTTCAGCCGAGCGGGCGTTGTTTTAATATGTTCCTAATCAGCCAGCTGGCTGAATCAGCCAGTTGGCTTATCTGGCTGAGCTGCCAGATTGCGCTATTTATTTAATTAAAGCATATATTCTGGCTTAACCAGCCAGTTGACATAGAAGGCGTAAATGGCTTGTTCAGGTGTACATTATTGAGCTGCCAGATTGCGTTTATTTATTTAATTAAAGCATACATTCTGACTTAACCAGCCAGTTGACTTAGAAGGCGTAATTGTCTTGTTCAGGTGTACATTAAGGTTGCCAGATTGTGCTATCCAGATATATTTGGCAGTTGGCTTAGAAATCCGTTTTAGAAGGCAGCAATTTGCTGTAATTAAATTTCGTGTAGAACCAGAAGAATTAAATAAAACACCAATACATCATTCTGTTTATTTAGACGAATTAATGGATTCAATTTCACGAAATATATAGAAAATAAATATACAATGGAATATATACGATCAAAAATAATAATAGCATAAGAAATAAGAACGATGAATATATAATCAAAATAAATATACAATGGAATATATATAATCAAAAACAATAATAGCATAAGAAATACGAACGAGAAATATATAATCAAAAATATACAAAACGTTGTAGTATAACCATCAATATATTAGTACAGGAAAAAGTGGGTATATATATATATATATATATATATATATATATATATATATATATATATATATATATTATATTAGTGGTGGACCGGATACCCGCATCCGCATCACTTTTAGCATCTGCATCCGCACTTCTGACTGCGAATGTTATGCGGATATTACCTCTAATAAATTATGCAATTTACAATTAAATTAGCTTATAAAGTAGATTATAAGGCCCAGTCATGCACATTTCATGTAAAGTATTAATTATTAATGAACAAACAAATATATAAACCTCAAAATATAAATACATGGTAACACAGAAAATTGAATGAAACTGTTTCATTGAATTTTCTGCGGCTGAAACTCTTGAGAAAGTTATTATTTTTATTATAATGAAAACATTAATATTAACTTTAATTCGTATGCATTGCCCGCCATAAGAGTAATATCACGAAATTTGAAAAATTATGTCATATATTCATAATTCTATATTATATTGATAGATTAACTAAATATCCGCATCCGCATCCGCGGATATTGAAATTAAAGATCCGCATCTGTATCCGCAGATGTTGAAAAACTGACATCCGGTCCACCACTAATATATATATATATATATATATTATATATATATATATATATATATATATATACACACACAGTTATATTAAATAATTAAATATATTGAAAACAATAATACACAAAACGTATAATCAATTGCATATTAGTATAGGAAATATAAAGTGTTTTGATGTATATTTATTTATTTAATTGTTTAATTGTGTGTATATATATATATATGTATATATGTATATATATATATATATGTATGTATATATATATACATATATATATATATATATATATATATATATATATATATATACACACACACACCATTAAACAATTAAATAAATAAATATACATGAAAACACTTTATGTTCTACGGCACAAAAGGCTAAACTCACACGTAATCGAGCCTACATTCACATCGTTATTACTTTGCACTACACAGTCAAACCGTCCAAGCAGTTCTTCACTGCTCAAGTTATACGGATGCCTATACTCGACATAAATGGCTTTCAGTTCGTTCAATACTATTTTTGTGTCCACTTTACGTTCGGCTGTCAAGTTATCTTTAAACACGGCTAGAATACAATAAAAAACACGCACAAAGAGGTCATTCTTAACCACAACATCATTATTAAATACAAGTTTATAAAAACTCCTTACCAATCGAGGGTTTTTCTTAACGTCTGAGCTTTTCAATTGTGAACTCGTCTTCACTCTGCATAGCGGCAATTGAAATAATCTTCCAAGTCGTAACGACAGCTATTCATTATATAGAGGTACAGCTCTTCAGGGTGAACTGTGAAGGCAAGCTCTGCCCTGTACCGCTTAAGTGCTAGGTACCAAAGTTCAGGATATTTCAAAGAGTCTAAACCTTTTAAATATGTATCCAGCTCTAGACCATTCTCGCCTCGTTCATTCCTACATTCAATAAATCCGTCGAGCAGAGCGGTGTATGTATATTCAAGAACCGCATCAAAATAAATCATATCCGTAACACGAGCGTCTAATATAGGCTTCAGCTTGAGGAATCCGACGATTTCATTCTGTCGAGGATGAAACGGTTTCGCGTAGAGACAAGAACGTTATTATCAGATGCATTCTTCCACATCGGTCGTATATCAATGCATGGCAGATCGTTATTTATACACAACGTGCAAACAACGGCATACGAGGGGGCATCACTAATCTGCTCTCTTCTTGTACCTACGCTTGAAGGTATTTTATAACGGTTTTCTCCCTACTTCTCAACTATCACGAAGACTCTATTCATCTTCTCAACACTTAAATAAATAACATTACGTTTACCAGAGTTTGCTTGCCTACAAGTCGTTTCAAGTTCATAGTTAATGGTGCCGGTTTCACGCCTGAACACGGACAATGACTTCCTCATGGACACATCGTACGCGGCGTTGAGAATGCTTCTCAAAGGAAGTTCCATCGTATTCGCAAGTCCAGTCGGTTCAATCTCTGGGATGACTATGAGCCACAGGTGGGACGGATCGGCTCGACGGGCGGAGTGAGTCACGCTGATGAAACGTGTACGGATTTCTTCGAACTCGTGTGTTTCGGAGGGGTGAGGTACACGGGTGAACGGCTCGATGGGGGGAACAAGTCACACCATAAACTGCTGAAGCGTGTACAGGCTTGTTCGAACACTTGTGCCCATTATACCGGACAAACAGATTTTTCCGCTACATGAAGCAATACCGGCTTTAATGTTTTATCACTCACCAGACGTTCATTTCCACAAACTAAACATCTTCACAATCCGATGTACTCTTTGAGAGAAACATATGCCAATATTTATCCTTTTTGTTTAACAAGCGATACTCGTCTCTAAAGTCTGTTAAAAAGTCACATAGCCCATTAGCCACAATCTCACTACAAACCTCGTCATGATATACATTAATATAGTGGTAAAAGTACTTAAGATTCTCCATGATGACAAGATTTATATTCTTAACCGTAGGATAGGAGTAGTCGGTATGGTGTAACATGACATAATATCGCTGGTTACACCACTCATCAACAAGACTCACTATCCATAACCGTTGCTTATCTTCTGAACATGTTGCTTCTTCTACTTCGCGGTATATGTGAGGTTTTATAAAGGTTAGGTCTATAACATACTTCAATACATCGTTTGTACTACGAAATCCTACAATGCCCTCGCCAGAATACCCGTAGAGTATTTAAAGATCTTTGTCCTTCGCACGGCTCAATGTAGCCTTAAAAGTATTAAAGGGAATTTTTCAGTATCCACCACATCTTGGCACTTTGCCGAATACCACTTCATGAACGTTGAACACGGAATATTAAAGGTAGCCATTACTATTTTTCGTATATGCGGGAGAATGCACGTCTGAGCTCAAGGGTATGCAGAGGTCAACTGAGTACGCAGGGATGGAGATATGCTCAGGTAGTGGTAGGAGTTACGTGACCGATCTTACAGTGGGCGGAGCTTAGCTTTTTACTGTGCACACACGCACGCACGCAAAGGAGAAAATGAAACCTTAGTTGATGCAAATATAAGTGATAAATAAACATATCATTAACAATACACATATATATAAATACAATCAAGGATTTTGGTACCCAAAGGGTGTGGTATCATTGGTACCAGGCACTTGTTAACGCTTCCTATAGGTTTTATGCCATACCTTCGTGCCCCTAAGTTCCTTCACACACCCCAGTTTCTGCGCCCAAAATTGTGCGTCCCCACAGTCAGTTGGGGTGGCTGGTCACCCTCATCTTCCAAGCACACTAGATCCTTCAACGAGTCAAAGTTAACGACGACGGTTCGCATGGTTAAGCGTGATACCCTTAGCCTTCACGATCTACTTCATATCATCCCCTACTCTCACCCGTACCTCATAGGTTTTTGGCCTTGTTGACAGAAACGAGTCTGCGTATGCACCATTACCATACTCGTCCTTGATCTTATCAGTTAGCTCTCCGAGGAATTCTCCAATAGCAGGCATGTATTCACCTTCCCTCGCTGTGAATATCACGCTATTTGTGTCAGAGTACCCCTCCGTCCAAGAGAGTGCAGTAGACCCCAAAGTTTGTTGCGGGCGTAGGCCGTTGTGAAGCTGGCTACAGGTATGTTTGTAACCCGTGAGGTATCTGTGGCCAGTTTCGTGATGTTTTACTTTATTATGTAAGTATTACCTACATTCACGATCTCCATAACCTCTTTATCGGGAGCGATGGCATAATCCCAGACTTCACTATAACTTTGTGCCAAATGAACGTTCCCTTTGCCGGTATTCTGTGCAAATTTCCCTCAAAGACTGTTTAGACACAACTTTGTACTAAAGCACTTACCAGGATTTTCAACAATTTGGGATTGGTCAAGCTGTATACCTTCATGGGCACGGTAACGCTGAATATAAGCCGTTTTTTCATGTTCGGTATCAACCCCTCGTGGATATCCTGATGCTCCTACTTTATCTTTCAGAAAGGCTTATATACAGGGTGTCCCAGGAGGGAATGTCAAGAATGCACCATTTCACTCTTTGGGTATTTCTAAGTAGAAAGTATTATATCGATATGGGTCTGATTCCCAACCGTTACCGAGATACAGGTCTCTACATTTGGGTAATTAAAACATAATAAAAAGGCGATCTTAGATACTATTTAATGACACTTTTGGTTTACAAAAAATACAAACATACAATACACTATTGCACTTATTGCAGAATGGTTTCAAAGTGACCCCCTCCTTCTTCAATGCACGCGGCGAGCCTCCGATCCATCGAGTCTTGCCAAGGAAAACGCGGAAGTTCATTTTTGAGGTTTATTAACGCATCCTGTATACGTGCAACCAACTGCTCCCTAGTTTCGGGCTTACCCCGCTGATAAACGTTACTCTTCAAGAACCCCCAGACAAAAAAATAATGTAAATAAATAATGTGAGGATCTGCACAGTTGCCAATGTATCATTAAATGTCATTGAATATTATCTAAGATCGGCTTTTTATATTTTAGTTATCCAAATGTAGAGGCCTGTATCTCGGTAACGGTTGGGAATCAGGCACATGTCGATATAATACTTTCTACTTAGAAATACCCAAAGAGTCAAATGGTGCATTCTTGACATTTCCTCCTGGGACACCCTGTATATATTGTGAAAAGGTTGGGTAGTTTCTGAAACCTCCACACCTCATGTATCTTCAATATTCTATACCCATGGCGAACGGCTAGGGCCAGCTCAGGGGTTGTATATACACCTCTGATCTTACGCTGGTTGGTTGCATGGTTACAATCACCGCTGTTCTCCTCTGCACACTTCACGCACAGGGGAAATATGAGCTTGTGATCTATAACTACGGATAAGATTGGCATCCATGAATCGCGAGGGGAGAGCACGTCTACGAAATGTATCTTAAAGACATATTGCAGCCCATTTTTTGATAGGACAACAGCAGGTTTTCCACCAGCTCCCTGTAATTGTCAGCTTTGATATTTCCGAGAAAATTGGTTGCTACTAACCGGAAAGCATTCCACGCTGTCTTCTCCTCACCACCTAGGATACGGTCGAATTCCTCATCTCTAAGAAGCTCGCGGATCTGTGGACCAACAAATACGCCCTCCTTGATTTTTGCTTCACTGAGCTTTGGGAATTTACCACCGAGGTACTTAAAAGCTGCCCCCGTTTTATCCATAGCCTTAACAAAATTTTTCATGACGCCCAGTTTGATGTGTAAGGGTGGTAACAAAATCTTGCTCGATTCTACAAGTGGATGATACTGAACATTTTTTGCTCCAGGTTCCAATGAGTGTCGGAGTGGCCAATCCTTCTTGATGTAATGAGAAGTCCTAGCCCGACTATCCCATTCACACAGAAAACAGCAATACTTAGTGTGGCCCGGCTGCAGTCCAAGCACGATAGAAACAACTTTCAAGTCACCACAAACCTGCCACTGATGTTTGTCATAGTTTATGCAGTTCAAAAGTTGCTTCATGTTGTCATATGTTTCCTTCATGTGGACTGCATGACCAACTGGAATTGATGGCAATACGTTGCCAACATGCAGCAAAACAGCTTTTAGACTCAACTTCGATGAATCAATGAACAGCTAAAACGAATCAGGATTCTATTTTATATCACCGGTTTGTATTTCTTAATTTCGCCGTTCTTTTTTCTCTTTGATATCGTTAATATTTTATTTTATTGTTTAATATAGGTTATGTCCTTTTATACACCCGGTAGGTCTGTATCATTTTACGTTAAGATGTATTCACTTTGTCCGTCTTGAAGCAATAGAGTACTTAGCGCTCATATTATTAACGCGCCTCTGTGCTGCAGCTGGGCATAGTATTACCCGAGCTGCAAGAGGAGGGGGCATTTTTGACCTTGAAAATTCTCTCGCGGGCTGAGTTGCCAGATACCGCTATTTATTCGCGCGTGTGTTCCGCTTCCCGTCTCGGTAAAAATCGATAGTTGCCAGATGTTGCCAGCGGTTGTTCACTATAACGGGGTTATATTCTCTCCCTTTGCTTAATGACGTCACGACATTTAACTCGCATTGCAGTGAAAGTCTCGCCTTACTCAAAAGGTTATTCATACGTCATCAATTCAAACACATCTACCGGAATGAATTATACATTATCAAAATTTTGAATATATGAAAGATAAGTTAGCAGAATATAAGTTGTGGAAAAAAATAGCGCTATTTACCATGAAAAAGACATCTAAATAATACCAGTAAAGTTACAATAAGATATATAAGTTAGAAAAATTAATCAATCTCAAATATAGTCTTCATCCTAATATTTCACTGATTGGCCAATCCTTCTTGATGGAATGAAAAGTCCTAGCCCGACTATCCCATTCACACAGTAAACAGCGATACTTAGTGTAGCCCGTCTGCAGTCGAAGATCTGTCTACAACTTGTCAGTCACCACAAACCTGCCACTGATGTTTGTCATAGTTTATGCAGTTCTAAAGTTGCCGCATCATCTTGTCATATGTTTCCTTCATGTGGACTGCATGACCAACTGGAATTGATGGCAATACGTTGCCAACATGCAACAAAACAGCTTTTAGACTCAACTTCGATGAATCAATGAACAGCTAAGCGAAATCAGGATTGTCTACAATAGTAGGTCATTTGGATCTCCTTATCTCAGTATTATTTTTATATTTATTTATAATATTTGTTAATTATTTTTATTTTTATTATCATTATTTTATTTATTTTTAATAATTATTTATTAATTTTATTTTTATTATTATTATTTTATTCTATATCTGTGTTTATCGTAGTTTCTATATCCCCCGTAGGGAATCTCTACGGTCCATATGAAGGTGTCCACGCAAATTGGTAAAAACGTGCTGCACGACAGTCAGTATTACCTGTCGCGCGCTCCGCAGCAACATTTTCTCCCGTACGATGCTCAAATCGCGTCATTTCTGGTCTGTTGAGCAAAAATTTATTTAGCATCCTTACCCTGTTACTCATTATCCGGTCTATTTTCAGTATCTGAAAGTTGCCAGATACCACCAGACACAGAGTTTTTATATCTTTACCGCTCATTTCCGTCAAGAATCTCATTATTTAAAGTGTATTATATGACCCTGTACATCAGTCTCGATTACGTCTATGAGTCTTAGTTATGTCCTTCAATCTTGTCGAATTCGACCGAATAAATTTGATTAATGTTATATTGCCTGGCTATAATTCATTTCAAGGCCCTTTTGATTGTCTCGTCAGAGTGAGCCTTAGCCTTGCAGAGTTAGAGAAAATGCCGGCAGAACTGTATCATGTTACGCAGATGTATTTAATCTGATTGGCCAATCTATCATAAACAGTATCTATTTACAAGTGTGTTCAATTCATAGCCCAACTATCAAGTTCATAGAGAAAATGTACTATACTTTCTGTATCCCGACTGCAGTCGAAGATCCGTCTACAACTTGTCAGTCACCACAAACCTGCCACTGATGTTTGTCATAGTTTATGCAGTTTAAAGTTGCAAATTCATCTTGTCATATGTTTCCTTCATGTGGACTGCATGACCAACTGGAATTGATGGCAATACGTTGCCAACATGCAACAAAACAGCTTTTAGACTCAACTTCGATGAATCAATGAACAGCTAAGCGAAATCAGGATTGTCTTCCATCGATTTTCTTTAAGTTATTATTATTTATTATATTACTATTTTTAATTATTCATTATTTTATTTATTTATAATATTTATTTATTATTTTATTTATATTTTCATGTTGCCCCGTACCCCCGTACCCCCGTGCCCCCGTCCCCCCCGTCCCCCCGTGCCCCCGTCCCCCCGTCCCCCCGTCCCCGTAATCCCATGTCTCTACTATCATTTTTTAGGTGTCCACGCAACTTGGGAGAATCTTGCTGCGACAGGCATAGTATTACCCTGTCGCTATGCATCACAGCAACTCATTTCGTACTAAAAATAGCCTATGAGTCATTATCCGCTCCTTTTATATATATATTTTATTCATACTTTAACTGGCGGCCATTTTTAAATCCCCACCCGGTCTTGAGCATTTAATAGTCCCTTTACTATGAGTCATTATCCGGTCTATTTATAGTTACAGTAATATGCCTCTTATCTCCGGAAATAGATCTTTATTTTTTTTTGTCATTTCCGTCAAGAAAATCGTTAAGTAAAGTGCTTTTGTGCCTTATTCTCGATTACGCAATACCTATGTATGTTTTTTAAGTTCATAAAATTCTACGAACAAATTTGTTCACTTTCATATTAATTTTTCAATTTATCATGCTACCTTGGCATTGTTAGAGCCTCGCCAGAGTTAGCATTTGCCGGCAAAACTGTATCTTGTTACGAAGATATATTTAATCTGATTGGCCAATCTCTCTATACAGTATCTATTTACATGTATGTTGAAATCATAGTCCATCTTTTAAAGTGATTTAGAAAATTTTCTATACTCTGTGTATCCCGACTGCAGTCGAAGATCTGTCTACAACTTGTCAGTCACCACAAACCTGCCACTGATGTTTGTCATAGTTTATGCAGTTCTCAAGTTGCCGCATCATCTTGTCATATGTTTCCTTCATGTGGAATGCATGACCAACTGGAATTGATGGCAATACGTTGCCAACATGCAACAAAACAGCTTTTAGACTCAACTTCGATGAATCAATGAACAGCTAAGCGAAATCAGGATTGTCTTCCATCGATTTTCTTTATTTTATTATTATTTATTCTATTATTATTTAATTATTACTTTTTTAATTATTTATTATTTAATTTATTTTTAATATTTATTTACTATTTTATTTATATTTATCATCTTTCCCCTTACGCACTTGGCCCCCGTCCCCCCTTTTCCCCGTGTCCCCGTCCCCCCGTACCCCCGTCCCTGTAATTTCTACTATCATTTTCTAGGTGTCCACGCAAATTCATAATTTTATCCCCCACCAGTGCGAACGACGGTTTAGTATTACCCGTCACTCGCCGCACAGCAACAAAATGGCCGCCAATTAACTGAAATATCCTATGAGTCATATATATATACATACTGTAATGTGTTTCGTAATTTCACATCCTGTCTTGACTTTTTAATATTCCCTTTACTATGAGTCATTATCCGGTCTATTTATAGTAACAATACGAACACTTCTTATCTCCGGAAATAGATCTTTAATATTTTATCCGTCATTTCCGTCAAGAAAATCGTTAAGTAAAGTGCTTTTGTGCATCATTATCGATTACGCAATACTTATGTATTTAAATTTCATATAATTCTTGGAACAAATTTGTTCACTTTGATATAATGATATTCGCATGTATCATGCTACAATGAAACTGTTAGAGCCTCGCAAGAGTTAGCCTACCGGCAAACTGTATCGTGTTACGAATGTTTTTTTAAATTGATTGGCCAATCTTCATTTACTATGTCTTATTACATGTGAGTTGAAATCATGATCTATATTTTAAAGTGTTAGAAAATTTTCTATATATTGTGTCTGTACAGACTGCAGTCGTAGTGATCTGTCTACAACTTGTCAGTCACCACAAACCTGCCACTGATGTTTGTCATAGTTTATGCAGTTCTAAAGTTGCCGCATCATCTTGTCATATGTTTCCTTCATGTGGACTGCATGACCAACTGGAATTGATGGCAATACGTTGCCAACATTCAACAAAACAGCTTTTAGACTCAACTTCGATGAATCAATGAACAGTCTCCACTCATCAGGATTGTGAATAATGTTGAGAGCTGCCATCAGACCATCGATGTCGTTGCAAGCTACAAGGTCACCTTCCATGATGAAGAATGGGACAAAATCTTTTTGACGGTCACGAAACTTACACACTCTAACATTTTCAGCGAGGAGATTCCACTGCTGCAATCTGCAGCCCAACAGCTTTGCCTTACTCTTTGGCAATTCTAAATCTATGATAAGGTCGTTTAATTCATTCTGAGTTATCATGTGCGGTTTAGATGTCAAGTTATAAACAAATTCAGGGTCTTGTGAAGTTGAAGGCTCACAAGTTTCGCAGGTTCCTTCATTCTCCTCGTCCTCTGACTCCAGGGAGAATGAGTGTGGGAGCTCAGGAACGGGTAGTCCTTCGCCGTGAGATACCGGGCGTATAGCAGAGGGTATATTCGGATATTGTAAAGTCCACTTTTTCTTCTTGCAAATACCTTTCTTGACTGGAGGCACCATGCAGAAGTAACAATTGCTGACATGATCTGTTGGTTCCCTCCACACCATTGGCACTGCAAAAGGCATAGATTTCCTTTTCCGATTCAACCACTGGCGAAGGTTTGTTGCACAAGTATTGCAGCATATGTGTGGGGCCCAGCTCTTGTCCTGATCTCCAATCTTACAGCCAAAATAAAGGTGATAGGCTTTCCTAATCACGGCGGTTATAGCACGCTTTTGTGATGCAAAAGTCAATTCTCCACAAACATAACAGAAGTTATCTACACTGTTCACGCAATTACGAGGCATCTTTGTTCAAATTAGGCTGAAAAAATTCAGTTTCAAAAGCAAACACTAAAAAGAGTTTGACAAGGGTGCACTGCATGACTTCCGCGAATGAACTGATGCTGTGGCGTAATATGTAGACACCTGTGACACGTCGACGCCTTGACTCTACTGCGCATGCGTGTAGTTATATTTTTTATTTTAATAAATTAATGTAATTACATTGCATTTTAATAATTTTAAATTAGGTAAGGTTAAGTTAGGCTAGTATTCCATTTATATTAATATCAAAAACATTATGGGAAGCATTATGTTAAAATGATCCAATCTATTTTTTAATAAATAATTTACAAATACATAATGTAATAGATAAATTTAAAATTACATTTTATTGTATATATATGTAAATATTTACATTAATTTATTAAAATAAAAAATATAACTACGCGCATGCGCAGTACAGTCAATGCGTCGATGTGTTACAGGTGTCTACATATTACGCGACATGCAGTCCAGTTAGTAGGTTGCTGGGTTGACTGATATCTTTATAAATAGAGCCAATTGGCAACTTAACTTTTAGGCATCATTTTCGTATTCAGTGACCCAAAATTAGTAAAGATTGACTACTTTTATTTCCGAAGCATTTTGGCTGTAGACCAGTGCAACCGGGCAATCCTGTCACGCTTTATACCTGACGTGGAGGGCTCTTCATCATGCTTCCGCTTTGAACTGTCGCATGCTACAGGTGTCGCTGGTGAGGGTTCGTCAGCGTGAAAGGGTTCTATAGCTCCACGGTCATCGGGTTCGTCTGTGATATCGATGATAGGGTGCTGTACATCGTCGTCATTCAGGGTTCTGTGGAAGAAGTAAAAAACACAATAAAAGGAACAGAACTCAAAATTTGTAATATTTTGTAAATGACTCACTGAGGGGTGTGACGTGTTAGAGATGGAACCTGTAGACAAATTCAGGTTCACAAGCCCCTCCACATGTATTATATCTGGCCCTACAGGATGTGGAAAAAGTGTATTTATGCTTAAAATCATTAAAGATAAAGGGGAGATGTTCTCAAAATTTGTGCATAAAGTAATATGGTGCTATTCGACGTATCAGTCAGTGTTCAATGAGTACCAAGATGAAATTTTGTTCCACAAGGGTGTATACGACGTTAATTCGTTAAAAGGTAATGAGCATACCGTTATTGTAATTGACGATTTCATGTTGGAAATGGATAAAACGTTTGCCGAGACATTTACAGTGTTCTCCCACCATCTTAACATAAGCGTATTCTTCATCAACCAGAATCTATTTTTCAAAAATAGATACATGTGCGATGTGTCGCTAAATACACAATATCTATTCTTATTCGCACAACTAGAGATGTGTCACAAATTGGGGTATTAGCCAATCAAATATTCCCGAATCAACGTAAGGAGTTTTTGGAGGTTTATAAAGAAGCCATAAGCCAGCGTTATGTATATTTGCTTTGTGACCTTCACCGCGAAACACGTTTAGAGTGCTTCTAAGAACGAATATATTCCCAAACGAACCTGAAACAGTGTATATTCCAAAATGACGAATAGACTAAAGAAATATCGTAAGTTAATACAAATCTATCAACGATTGCCCCTGGCACTGCAACAGATGTTTGTTAAAAATATCGACTCCGACTTTTTAAAATGCATCTGTGAAATCTGTCTTAATGTTATTAAATGTAATGTGGCAATGAAACCCCCTCAGAAGGCTCGCTTTCGTCGTTACAAGAACATAACACGAGCGCTCGCTCATAAAAGTCAAACTGTGGGTAAGAAAAAGCGAATTATTGTACAAAGAGGAGGATCATTCCTCCCCATCTTGTACCAAGAGGCTTTGCAGAAATTTCTTCATGAGTACGAAGATTATAAGAATCCGACAGAGCTCCCCGTTGTTATTAGGCACAGCGCGAGTAGCGCTGAGCATGGCGACACAGTACCTGGGACCGACGTTGGAGATGACCAACCAAAGAACAACGGAACACAACACATCGAACATGTGTTAAAAATCAGTCTCCCACATACATTGAGGAATAAAGGCTTACGTCTTTATAATCTATTGAGTGAGGACCCTATCATACAGTGGGCCGATACAGGCGAGGTCATTGTTGAAGGAACAAGGGTACAAGGATCCAATATCGTTGATATTGTTCATGATTTGGTGAGAAAGTGGGACAGGCCATCACCAACAGGATGAAAGCATATTAAAGCAAGACTACAACAAATAAATGTCCCTAAAACATTGATAGGTAAACTGAATAGGTCAAAAGACCTGGATCAAGTCTCGCATGTCACAACTGAGTACGCCATCGCCCCCAGCAGCAGCGTATCTGAAGAAGAGAAAGAAGAGAACAAACGGCCAACCTTATCCACGTGTCACTAAAATATGCAAACGGCTAACATATTAAGTAAACGCTATTATGACATTTCTAACCCCGCCTCGTATGGTGGCGTTAATTGACTGTACAGAGGTGTTTACGGAATACGGAAAAAAGATGTTGAGCGGTTTTTGCGGGAGCAGGATGCTTATACACTTCATAAATTGGTGAAAAAAAGGTTTAAAACAGCCAAGACAACAGCGGATTCGATTGACTCTCTTTGGCAAGCGGATTTAACAGACATGCAAAGATATTCAGTGTATAATGACGGACACCGCTACATCCTATTCAGAATAGATGTATTCTCTAGATATCTGTGGCTAATTCCCCTGAAAAATAAATCGCCTGAAACAGTTGCTAAAGCAATCAAAACGTTGATGTTAAAAGAAGAAAGGGTTCCTGGCTATTTTTGTACGGATATGGGGAAACAATTTATAGGTCATGCTTTTCAGAACATGCTGACAGAGTTTAATATCAGTTACTACACTAGCAGTTCTATACATAAGGCCTCTTTAGCTGAAAGAGTTCAACGTACCATAAAGGAACGAATGCATCGCTATTTACACATAAAACACATACAAATATATAAACGTTCTCGGGTCACTCAAAATTTTTAACTCTTGAAAATGAACAAATCATATTTCTGATCCTTAGAAGAATCGATGAGTGCGAAAAATTAGACATAACCTTAGACGATACTATGCGACTAGTACTGATCGGTGAGGTACAGTACTATAGCACAAATGTTTCGCTAGGAATCGGCCATTATGATACAGCCATGGACATTGTGACGGGGTTAAACAAGAATCTTGAAAAGTCGTACCTGACAAACGATTTACTTTTTGAAGTCGTAAACATAGACACGTTTGCATGAACATTGAAGTTAAAATCAACGCTTAGTGGAAATATTAAAGATAAAGAGCTGTTCACAATTGTGGTCAAGGGTCAATATAGCGCAGCTCTCCAAAGAGGAACCCTTCACGAGGAACAGCATGATATGTCCAGCTTAATGTATCAATTGAAGATGGAGAAATTGGGTGAAGCTCTCCACCTCCAGACATGTGCTATATTTACAGCAATATCGTAGAGCACCAATTTGTTGGGGACACCCAGGCGCGCCTGCTGCGCATTGCACGTATCCCCAACCATACAGGGAAAAGTTTGAGCATTACATATGACAAGTCCCCTTATGTGAATGTTGCGACTAATCTATTAACCAACATCTCGATATATATAAGAACGATTGAGGGAAAAAATTTCCAATTCGATGATGGGAGCTTAACAGTGAAACTACACTTTCGTCGTTTATAATGACCCGAAGGCCATTCACAGTCTATCGAGGAGTGAGATACCAGCGTGGGAGTGGGCTTGGATCCATTTTTTCTTCCATACTACGCACCGCTGTCCCACTGTTGAAGAGGGATTTCAGGCACCTATGGAGGAATACGTTACAAACAGGTTTTAATGCGGCAGATGACATAATGGGTGGAACTAAGCATAAAGATGCTCTAAAAAACATTTAAAACGTACACGGGACGAAATCATCAAATATCAAAGAGAAAACTGCGTGGTGGCGGAAAGAAGAGATCTGCCAGGAAGAAGGGGTTATCATCACGTGGCGCTAAACGTAAAAGGAAATAAAAAAAGAAGTGCTCTAAGCGTATGAAACCTATGGCTAGTTATTTTTAACTGTTATGAGCTGAGGACACTACTCTCACGAATCATAGGCTGATTACTAGTTGTCGAGAGAGGTGGCACTATTTCTGACTCGTCATGGCGCGTTTCATCCATCCGTGTAGTTCACAATGCTGTAAATCGGAACTGTCCCTCTTTGATATGCCCCCTACTCAGGTCTCTATTGAGCATAGCGACTTTATTACAATTAACCCATTAAACACAATTAGTTCGCCGAGTGCCCCTTAGAATTCGTGATACCCAGCTCAGGCCCTTACTTTTTTGACCCGAGCTGCATGCACATGTGCGCTAAACTGCGTATAGCCCATTCTGATGGAACGGACTGCGATGATAGTTACTCAGCGTACCCTGACACCAACTTTTTACACTCCATGTTCAACCAGTGTGAGGTGTATTTAAATCAGGTTAACATCTCGGCAGGAACGGGGTATTATCACCTACGAGCCTATCTGGAAAATGTCCTCAACTTTTCAAAAGAAGCGAAGGACACCTTTTTAACCGCCGAAGGATATTACCATACTAAAGATGAAAATGGTATAAAGGATAAATTTAAAAATTCTAAAAAAGATATACGAGTGTTTTGGACATCTTCACACAGATTTCGCATTCCAGGAGAAACTGCTTATGAACGGGATGGATATGAATTTGAAGCTTACCCGCACGAGTCCTGAGATCTGCATAAATCTGGGGTCTGATCAAGAAGAGGGCTCGAAACCCGTTGTGATTAACATAATGGAGGCGTATTTGCTTATACGCCAAGTGAAATTAAGTTCGCCAAAACAAATAGAAATTCAGAAAGACTTAATACACGCCACAGTAAAATACCCAATTATCAGGGTACAAATCAAACTATACACGGTGCCCGCCGGGTTGGCCTCGAAGCAACTAGAAAACGTGGCCCTTGGAGTTCTACTTAAAAGGTTATTAATTTGAATGCAGAACCACGCCTCGACGAATGGAAAATATAAAAAGAGTGCTTTTAAATTCGAGAATTTCAGCCTTAAAATTATTACGCTATACGTAAATGGCGTTGCATTGGGAGTGTCTATGATTACGGACTACTCGCCAGACGCTGTGTTCCCGCTCTGCGGGAGAGCTTATAGTCGTTTGGCTCATAATGCAGGTGGCTGTGATGAGCTTGGATTTGGTGTAACGCAGAAAGAATTTATCGAAGAATTTTACATTTAGTCATTTTACATTTATTCATTTGATATCACGCCTGACTTGTCTGCTGGCGTAAATACGCACTTAAGTCTCCATAACAGAGTGGGAATATCTCAGTCAGGTTGGAATTTGCCAAGCCTATAGACGTTCCTATTAGTGTACTCGTGTACCTCGAATCACAAGCACTAATAGAAGTTGGCCGTTTCAGGAACGTGGTGACAGACTTTTAAAATGGACGCGAATACACTCCAGAGGGTGATGAAAAGTGACCGATTCACACGTTCCCAATTTATCTGTATTTGCGAAGAATGAAATATTGAAATTGCCAACTACAAGAAACTGGTACGGGATTATCGTTAACACCGACATTGTGGGGGGTGAGGGGATTCATTGGTTTGCAATCTATTTTAAAAATAAGGAAAGAATGTACTATTTTGACTCACTCGGCACTCAGCCCTGGAATGATTCTGTGGTTGTACAGTTTATCGAGCAAATGCATGTACCTGAGATTGTGGAACCCGTATCGCCTTCAAGGATATCATAGTAACACGTGCGGCATGTACGCCCTCTCATTTCTCATGCACATGTCACGTTGTAAGGGATTTATAATTTTTTTAAAATTATTCAATTTGTGCGACACTGAAATAAATGATAAAATGGTATGCAGACAGATAAAAAAAAGGTTCCCATATGTTAGCACCCGCTGTATTGTGTATCCATATTGTATATCTATATTGTGTAAAGGCCTATTTGTGGCCATTAAGGCTTATTTAATGGGCACTGGTACCGCTTTGTACATGTTTTCTACCCTTTAATAAATTAACTGAAAATACAATGTGTATTGTTCTTAACCCACAAAAAATACTTACATTAGTTCCTCGGTGATCTGGCATTCGTTGGACCGGATGTGAGCCAATACCTCGACCTCTGTGTTCAGATCGCTGGTTTGGTTGTGGGGTAAAGCATCCATATCACTTATTCCCCTTTCATCAAAACGAAAAGTAGCTATAACACGATGAAGCTCCGCATCGTTCCTATAAAGTTAAGTAAAAATAAAGTATAATCAAAGAGCTACAATAAGAGGAAATGACACGAATTTTAAAAATTATAATAAAAAAGCAGGTATCCTGACAGTTTTTAAAAGTATGAGTGCTGCCGTAATAATCACGAAGGAAACAGGCAATAATTAAAAAAATAATGGGATTAAAATTTTTGTTGTAGAAAAATTCAGAATAAAGGTATGTTAGACTAACAGCAAATTGTAAACACAAGCAGATATCCTGCCAGTTTTTAAAAGTAAGAGTGCTTATACATCGTCTGCCGACACCAGGTCTCGAACCCGCAGGCATTTCTTAAAAGTTTTTAATATATTTAAAATCCTACCTGTACAAGAAATGTGCAAATAAAAACATCATATACTGTACTGACTAATCGGGGTCCTTGGTGTAGTTGTTAACATATCCGACCGGCAATTGGATGATCCCGGGTTCGATTCCTAGGAGGTACCTCATTTTTCATTTGCTCGTTCTCCCTCCTCATCTTGTGGGGAACGCTCTTCTACACAAGCGACGTTCTTTACATTACATTAATATTGCGTAGGACAGTCGTGCCCATAACATATATATATATATATATATATATATATATATATATATATATATATATATATATATTATGGGGACGACTGTCCTACGCAATATTAATTAAAACTGAAATAGTTACGACGAATATGAAAATAAAAACCCACTCTAATAGACAGAGTTTATTTCCACAACAGTTTCGACGCCCAACTGGCATCCTCCTCGGGTGGATACAGAAACACGAATCCACCCGAGGAGGATGCCAGTGGGCGTCGAAACTGTTGTGGAAATAAACTCTGTCTATTAGAATGGGGTTTTTATTTTCATATTTTGACCTTCACGTAGAAAAAAGTGAAGTTTTTGCATTTGTTACGACGAATGTTATATAAAAGTACACCCCTATTCTTGAATGTCCTACAAGAGCAGGCGCTCGCCTATATCTCAATGATTGACGCGAGAATCTGCCTAAATTTTCTCTAATCCCTCAAGCACTCACCCGAAATATGAAATATGATATTAAACCGCCAGTCATTTTAATCAAAGGCGCTCGGATACACTCTTGCGACATCTTCTGCGCGCTATTTGCCCATGTACCTTCCAAGCTAACATCTCACATCCGTTTCGAGTTTCAGGACGGAAACCTAGGCTCTGAGAATCAAGTATTTTCTTAGTCTCACGGTGACTCACCGCTCTGACGTATGTGAGAGTGGATTCCTTCCTATATAAGGAGGGGTTCAGCTATTGAAGGACAGATTCTAGATTGTGAGTAGCTCTCAGCCAGACTTTGGGTAGAGCTCATCTCACCTGAGTCTCCGCGGGTAACAGGCGCGAGTTACCTCGTATGAAGTAGTTTTGCTTCGAAACGGTTTTTAGAAAGGGCACAAGGTTAGTTGCTTCGAGAAGGAAAACCGTTATTCATTTTATCGCGGGTAACGAGGAGCGAGTTGTCCCGTATGTCATTAACTTGCTTTACAGCGGAACTAGAACGAAGCACAGGGGTTGCTTTCAAGAAGAGGGCCGTTGTACTTTTTGAATTAACGTAACTTACCCGCCGGGTGAAGGGTAAATTTCACCTACCTCAATTAGGGAACGAGCTTCGTATCGGATATCGGTATTCATGATCTGACTAAAGGAAACGCCAGCAGACTTAGTTTGTTTATTTCTACGTGACCTTAATTGTCACGTCAAAACTACAGAATAACTCACTTAATTAAAGCCCGGTGAACTTAATCTAAATATGACCTTGTGAACTCAAAAGTTAACCATTATTATAAACTCTCGCCTGTAATCCGCTTATTTTAACTTCATTAAAAAGCCTAAAAGTAAAACTGACTCTCCGTTAATCCTATCATAATTAATCTAAACTCGACTAGTGAAAGAAGGGCTAAGGAAGCTCCCGGATTCCGTAGTGGCCGGAAGGTCAGCGCACTCTGTAGGTCCCCTCCGGACCATAAAGGAGTATTCTATTGTATTTGGGGGTTAAAACTCACCGGGTAACCCGCCCAAGCATAATATATATATATATATATATATATATATATATATATGACAAAATAACCACGAAGGAAACAAATAATTAAAAACATAATGGGATTAATTTTTTCTTTGTAGAAAAATTCAGAATAAAAGGAAATTAGATTACTAATTAAATTATAAACGAGAAAGAATACAACATGGTTAAGTTAGGCTAGGTTAGGCTGTATTATTATAAACGATAAAGAGTCCTGTGCCGATATATATATATATATATATATATATATATATATATATATATAGTAGGGTGACAACTTCTTATAGGGATAAAATTTGAAATTCAAAAGGATTTGCCGGCCATTTGTCCAATGCTGCCACCCTATGAGGAAACACCGTAGGCGAAATCTCATGGAATTCGGAAAGCATTTAGGGGTGCCTCGAGTCACATGAATGAAACTGTCGCGCGGAAGAAATTTCAAGAATGAACGAGTTTCGACAACGCTTCAAAAACAAAAATGTTTCGAGAATGCAAGTGTATTATATAATTTAATAGAATTGTTTCCTTTATTTCATACTATAGATTATGCAAATCGATTAATTTATTTCATTAAATTAAAATTTTCATAAATAAATCGTTAAATAATATGATGTGTATCAATCTTTGGATGATCAGCTTTTGGTGCTTCAAGTTCATTTTGCATACGACTGCCTGACTAAAAACAACGCTTAGAAGTTCTCTCCCGATTCTTTTAAGATATTTAAGGTAATATTTTTTATTTTGATACATTGATTATATTATTATTGGAAATTGTTCTAGAAAAGTTTCATTAATTGTTGGCATAGTTTGATGTTTAAATTATATAAATTTGGAACTGAATTTGATTTCCTATGATAATATATATAAAGTATATAAATATATATACAGGGCCGTCGAGAGGGGGGGTCGCCATCACATCCTAGAACTTGTCGTTGAGAAGGCGTACATGGAATGCATGGGACCATCATCTGGTCCAGATATCCTCCTATTCTCCCGCTTCAAAGAGACGTGGAATACAATTTGCCAAGATAAGTACAAGACCCTGTCAGACCTTCCATCGAGTCTGAATGAGAATCGAGAAGAACTGATCGCTTGCTGGAATCTATATCTGACAAAACATCAGCCGAGGGATGATTACCGTGAATTCTTGGAGTTGTCGATTACAATCCTTGGAGGTAATTTACCTAACTTTAGTTTCGGCGACCTGGAGCACTTCACCGAGCACGTTGGATGGCAAAAGTAATTTATTCATTAAAAATCCTGCTGCTTTCCCATCAGTTCAGACTTACAACTCGTGAAATGTCTGGCTTAAAACGATTTGTATTTTTTGCCCTGGAGTTATATGTCAGCGCGTGGTTCACGGCCAGCAGTCCTTCATCTGCTCCCGCGAACGATTTGAAGCTTCTTCAAGACCTAGCACAGTACCACGATGAAAAGATCTCAGCATCCTGCCTTAGTGTCCTCGGTCGTCACTTATGGTACCTCAGCGAGTACTTGATTGGTCTCGCACTCTTTGATAAAGGTATCAATGCAACGACGAAAAAGAATATCGCTCGATCAATCCTCGAAAAAGAAGCTGCTGAAGATCCTCCAAAGCGAGCCCCAATACCTGCTGTTTCTTCCATTTCAACAAAGCAGCTCTCGGACTTTGCCTCGAAAGGATCAAACTTCTCTTTGAACTTCTAAAAATTATTAATGGTTTCTTGTCCAAGGAACCAGAGACCTGGCCGGACGACGAAGATTTCAAGACTGGTTTGACTATAGTTGAAGGACTAAAAGTCGTCAATGACATGGCAGAGAGGGGAATTGCCTTGATCCAGGCCTTCAATACAAAGATTACGAAGAATGAAGAACAGCGCCAACATCTCTTGCAGGTTGTTGAGGATCATAGGAAGTCTCAGCCTGGTACATTGAAAAAGGGGTATGGCTTGAGGAAAAGCAAGAATTAATGGGTGGTCTACAATTGAATGAAAGACACCCTGGAATATACTGTATTTAGTAAATATATTATTTACTTATTACGATTGGAGTACGCCTGCACTTAAACCTTATGAACTAAAACTAACGTTTATTTACATTAATTAAAAAAAATATTAATTTATTTTTACTAGGTAATGAATAATTAATTTTTGTTATAAGGAGAATTATTTACCTCACTTGAGACACCCTTAAATATTATCTGAATGACCTAATATTTACAGTACATTGTTTTCTCATGTAGTAGCAGCATTGAACAAATGGCCAATAAAAAACTCCAACTTTCGATTTTTATTGTCACCCTAATATATAGGCTAGTTTAGGTTAGGCTATATTATGTCCCGGTTAGGTTCAATTGTGTTAGGTTAGGTTAGGTTAGGCTAGGTTAGGTTAGGCTATATTATGTCCCGATTAGGATATGATAGGTTAGGCTATATTATGGCCGGTTAGGTTCAGTTGTGTTAGGTTAGGTTAGGTTATATTATAATCGAGAAGGTTAGGTTAGGTTATATTATTATAAACGAGAATGAGTCCTGGTATTAATTTTTCGTTGTAGAAAAACTCAGAATAAAGCTAGATTAGGTTAAGCTATATTTTGTTCTGGTTAGGCTACGCTAGGTTAGGTTATATTACGACCGATATATATATATATGGGAGAGTTACAATAAGAGAAAATGTCACGAATTTTAAAAATTATAATACATGCAATGAATGAACCGGAGTACATAATCACTTACATTTCAAATGAGTTGTCCGTTGGATCTTGCAATGCTTTGCAAATTTCTGCAATGGGGTGCGTTGAAAGTAGGGCGTTCCAGTCTGCAGCTGCGAAAAGGTGGAACGCAGCTGTTGGGTAGAAATCTTTATCTTCAAACAATACGGGGAAGTTGTACATCAATTCTTGGCTCATGGTTGGTATTTCAAAAGCACTAACCGAAAAAATACTGAAATGAAGTCCTGAGATGAAAGTGACCCCTTTTATAAATAGGGCTTGTGATTGTGATCAATCCACAACACATGAAACAATAGCTTCCTATTGGCTTTCGGTGAATTTTGGGCGGTGTTTGACGCGTAGGCCTGCATAGCGGCCAAACAGAGGTCATGGGCTCAGCCCATAGGACTGTGATTGGCTGCCCCGTGAAATCTGGGGCGTGTCAGATATTCCCATTCGTAGAGAGAGAGAAACGCGTTGTTTTTTATCTTGTATTCGGCCGAGAGAGAGAGAGAGAGAGAGAGAGAGAGAGAGAGAGAGAGAGAGAGAGAGGGGTAGATGAGGATGGTTTGTGAATCGGTTTATGGTGCCCTATCTAAAATAGGATCGGGAAAAATTTATTGTCTTTGAAATATAGAACTGGAAAGTGATTTCAGATTCAATTACCATGGAGAAAACCATCAGTGTGCGAAGCTCGTTCTCGTACCTGTAAAGTTTATTGTATCCCGGAATTCTTATACGATACAAAAAATACGTTTTAAAAAATAACAGATGGATGCGTATCATTAACCCCCGAAGTTTATGATCTCAAAATAAACTTCTGCGGAGGGAAGTTAATTTATTGGAATTTTAAAACGATATTATCTATTGCTTCCGCCAAACTGTCGTGACTAAACGCAATTTTCAAAATGATGTTTAATATAATTGTGTGTGTGTGTGTGTGTGTGTGTGTGTGTGTGTGTGTATATATATATATATATATATAGAGAGAGAGAGAGAGAGAGAGAGAGAGAGAGAGAGAGAGAGACAGAGAGGGAGAAAGAGCGAGAGGGAGAGTTACAAGGAGTTACAAGGAAAAATAGTACCTCAAAAGGCCTTGCGGCCCATACCGAGGAGGTACCAATGGCAACAGAGGCCAGGGAAAAAATCATAAACCCTCAAATAGTGCGCAAGATTCGGTCTAACCTTTTCTTGAGCAGATCCACAAAAGAACTGTTCACAACTTCTGAAGATAGCCTGTTCCAAGTGTCACAGATCTTATACGTAAAGTAATTCCCACAAACACTAGTCCTAAACAATTTTAAATCCAACTTCCAACCATTTTTGCGAGTTGGGTTATCATTTAAACTAAACATGCTTCTAAAATCGACATTGTTGACCCGCGTAAGAACTTGAAAACCTCGATGAGTTGACCACGCGGCCTCCGAGTTTGCAGCGAAAACAAATTCAGGGCGCGTAAGCGTCGATTGTAGTCCATATGCCTAACGGAAGGGATTAACTTTGTGGCCCTCGCCTGCACTCGCTCCAACCTCTCAATATCTTTCCTGAGGGTGGGCGACCAGAACTGCACAGCATACTCCAGGTGCGGCCGAATCAGAGTATTGTACAGAGAGAGCACAATCTTCTTGTTCCGAAATCGAAATTGCCTTCTGATATAACCCAACAACTTCTGGGCTTTCTTTTCCACCTCTACGCACTGTTTCGTAAACTTAAGGTCACTACTAATTAGCACACCCAAGTCCTTTTCCAAATCAGTCGCCTCGATATTACTCCCAACATGGAATAGTCCGACTTGGGATTGGCGTAGCCAATGTGCATCACCTTGCATTTACCCAAGTTAAACGACATTTTCTATTTTTCGAACCACTCTCCTATCCGACGTAGGTCCGCACGCAGTTGCTCGATCGCTTCGGGCGTCCCAACATTGGCCCCAAGCTTGGTGTCATCAGCGAATTTGGCGATCCGACTGACGATGCCACCGTCGATATCATTTATGTAAATGATAAACAACAGTGGCCCCAAAACGGAACCCTGAGGAACCCCGCTAGTGACCGAGGCCCAACCCGAACTAACCCCTTTAATTACAACCCTCTGCCGCCTATTCTTCAGCCAGTTTTCAATCCACCTACCTACTTCCCCACTGATACCCAGCGAGCGCACTTTGACCATTAGCCGGCGGTGAGGTACCTTATCAAAGGCTTTCTGAAAGTCGAGATAAAGTATATCAATCGCCCTACTCTTATCATACTCACTCAACATGACGTGGAAAAACTCGAGCAAGTTGGTGAGACACAACCTATACCGTCTAAACCCATGTTGGGAGTCCCCAAGCAGCTTGTAGGAATCTAAATGGTCAACGATCTTATCCGCTATTATCCCCTCTAATAATTTACCTACGACCAAAGTGAGACTAATGGGACGATAGTTCCCTTGACTTTCGTGATTCCCTTTCTTAAAGATAAGGGTCACATTGGCTTCCCTCCAGTCACCAGGCACCTGGTCCGTCTCCAACGATTTGTTGAAGACTGTAGCCAGGTGGAGAGCCACCTGGTCGCGCACCTCCCGCAACACTCTGGGGAGGAACTGGTCTGGCCCAGGAGTCTTACACGCGCTCAGTTTGTCTATTCTACCGGCAACGACTGTCGCGGTACACCGAACACTATCCAGGCCAGCACCTTCGTGCCTGATGCCTGGCTCTGGGATGACGCGGGTGTCGTCCCTGGTGAACACTCCCACAAAGTACTCATTCAGCACATTAGCGATGTCCGCGCGGAGGTCCGCAGAACGCCGCTTCGGTCCTTTAACGGGCCTATCATGCTTCTAATGGGCTTTCTATTATTAACATAACTGAAGAACTCCTTAGGGTTCCCCTTGCAGAGGCTCGCTACCCGTAGTTCTTCGTTACGTTTCGCTAGCCTAACCTTCGCCTTCACTTCCCTACACAGGCGGACATACGCTTCAGTTTTCTCATGGGAACGATTGGCCTTTGCACTCCTATACGCAGCTTTCCTATTTCGGATAGCCGAAGCGATGTCACGACTGAGCCACTTACGCTGCGTTGAAGCAGGGGTGACCGGTTTTGAGGGTATGGCAGCAGACTGCAGCACCATAAACTCGTCCCAGAATGCACTCCACACTTCCTCAACATCGCCACCGACCTCTAACCCCATCTCATCTACGCTATCCCGAAGGCCAACAAAGTCCGCCCGCCGTACATCGAGCTTACTGCCTCTAGAGTCACTACGCTTCACCCGAGGGACGCAGACACAGAACCTAATCAGACCGTGATCACTCCCGCCCAACGATTCGTCAACTGTGAGGCCAGTGACGAGGTTGTCTTCGGTCGTGAATAGTAAGTCCAGAACGCTTTCGCCTCGTGTAGGCCCATTGACCCACTGAATCAGGAAGTTCTCATCAGCAAAGTCAACTAACCTCCTCTCTTTGGCATCAGCAGTCCCGTCTTCCCACTTTATGCCACGGCATTTGAAATCTCCTAAAACTACACACACCCTGTCCCATAGCAGACTACGGAGTTCGGTGTACAGGGCTGTATCCTCCTCGAGTAGGAGATGCGGAGGTCTATACACCAAGATTAACCTATAGTTCGTCCCTCCCAGGTTCAGATCGACGACAAGCAGCTCCCGTTCCGATCGGAACTGGCAGTCAACCGGACTCAACGTGTCCCTCACGTATATTAGTACCCCCTCCCCACGGGTGCTTTCTTTGTAAAACATTCTATACCCGGGAATCTCGAACTCCCCAACGTAGTCCCTACGATCAGTATGAATCCAGGACTCGGTGATAGCAACGATATCCTGGTATTCTGATGCTAAGAGCGCCCATAGCTCGCAAAACTTATTCCTAATCGACCTAGCATTAAAAAGCACTGCAAGGAGGGAGCCTTCCCTATTCTGACCGCCACCTAGCACGACCCGTTTCCAGAACAACCAGGGATGTCGAGAGTTGAAGAGCCCCTCACCAACGAGGGGGCAACTTCCGCAGGAGGCTGAGCCCCCTCCAACGGGGAAGGAGGGTCACCCACCTGTACATGAACGCACCCTTCAGTTGAAGGTACGTCCGCCACCGGCTCAACATAATCTCTCCCCGGTGGGGGCCCATCATCAATCCCCGGGCTTGACCTCACCATACGGTATAGGTGCCGGTCAAGCAGTGTGCCTACCACACTTTTGCCCTTGACAATGAAGTGGACACCATCCCTCTGATACAGGTCCCACCTACCCGAAAACTCGTCGAACGGGTCAACAAACCTCACGCCCAGTGGGACGCACAAGTCTTGCACCCTCTTGTTGATGCCAATGACCTTACAGAGCGCGTGGTCACTGGCATTCATCCAACATCTGGATGTTGGATGATTCCATTGCATGCTCTGTCGTTTGCTTTCTGGTTCATAGTGATGGATCCAGGTTTCATCTCCAGTGATAATACGCTCCAAAAAGTTTTCACCTTCATTATGATACCGCGCCAAAAGACGAGAGCAGACGTCCTTACCAGGAACCATCACTATGAACCAGAAAGCAAACGACAGAGCATGCAATGGAAGTATCCAACATCTCCCATTGCAAGGAAGTTCAAAGCGCAGCCGTCAGCAGCTAAAGTGATGCTAACACTGTTTTGGGATACACGAGGCCCTATCCTTGAACATTATCTAGAGCGTGGAACTACAGTAACAAGTGCATCGTATTCTGATATGCTTCGGAATGAGTTAAAGCAAGCAATTCGCACAAAACGGAGAGAGAGATTGTCGAAAGGTGTTATTCTGTTACACGACAATGCGCGCCCTCATACCGCTGCACAGACTAGAAAATGCCTTTAAGAACTTAAATTTGAAGTTCTCGACCATCCAGCCTACAGTCCAGACCTGGCACCTTCGGATTTTTACCCGTTTGGACCACTAAAAGACGCTTTGAGAGGTCAGCGATTCCAAGGCGATGATGACCTGAAGGAGGCGGTGCATGACTGGCTACGCACACAGCCAAAAACATTCTTTTGTGATGGCATTAGGAAGCTTGTAGATCGCTGGACTAAGTGTATTGAGAAACAGGGAGACTATGTTGAGAAGTGATGTTTATAATCTATCAAATGTAAAAATAAAATTGTGAAAATAAAAAGTGCGGATACTTATTGAATTACCCTCGTGTGTGTGTGTATATATATATATATATATATATATTTTTTTTTTTTTCTGTACTAACATGTTGATTATACACCAGCGTTTTGTGTATTATTTTTATTATATATATATTCCTCGTTCGTATTTCTTATGCTATTATTATTTTTTATTTAATTTTTTCTTCATATATACTCCATGTGAAATTCAGTTAGCCACCAAGTTTTTAACTTTTCTTGTACTAATTAGTAATTTCTGTAGTAAATGATAAATATTATTTTGTCACAAGGTGATTCTGTTATTCTGGGTAAACCGTCTTATTCCGCTCCCTGTATATTCAGAAACCAGGCATAAATGTGCGATAAAATCCTAGAGATTTGTTTGAGTTATGTCATAAATGGAATTAATGTGAATTAATGCAATTTGACGTGATTGCTAATTATAAATTTTGGATCTTTTATGTACGTTTCTTGTACTAATTAGTCATTTTTATAGTTTTCAGAATTTTTTTAGATGAACTTTTTTCCGGAACTGTGCATATATAGGCTTTCTTTGGTTAACCTTCCATGGCTTCCGCCCGAATTGTTCATTCTGACGGATGTCAAACTTTTCACCCCACCCTAGACCTACTTTTTAACGGGGATATATATATATAAGAGAGAGAGCGCGCGCGAGAGAGAGCGAGAGAGGGAGGGAGAGAACGAGAGGGCGAGAGGGAGAGAGAGACAGCGAGAGGGAGAGAGGGGGAGAAAGCGAGCGAGAGGAAGAGAGAGAGAGGGAGAGAGAGAGCGAGAGGTGGAGAGCGCGCGAGAGAGGTCCCTGCTAGGGCACTCTGGCTACCCATTTATCTACCAACCGTGGAAGGACGCGCCGCCACCGGGTCTCGAACCCGACGCATATAATCGTGTGTGCGTAATATTTTATGGGCGTATAGACGGGTGTGTACGTGCCCAAACGAGGTATACACTGTGCCAACTGGCTGATAGTGACTGAAGGCACTGGCTGATTAGGGGCCTATAAGACAAGTCCGCTCGGCTGAAGTCTTAATATGCGCTTGGCTCCTGTCAAGCGAACACCTCTCATCCTCTCTCTCCTTCTCCTCTCTCTTTCTCTTGTGGGATAACTCCACCTCCAAGTTGCATAACCCTTGTTGCTCTTGCAACAACCCCCTCCCCTTTGGGGGGTGCCTTGCAGCAAGTGTGGTTGGCACTGGCACTGGTGCCAAATGGGGGGTTGGCACTCTTGCAACATTGATTAACATTTTCAATTGCATTGCACTCTCTCCTTTTGCGCCCACACTACTCACCTCCATAAGTAATTTAAATTTATACACCGTTAATATTCTAAGTAATGAATACTCGCACCATAAACTCAATTAAATTAGTCTTTCCATGTATAATTAAACCCATAATTTCATCATAATCATCAAAGAGACGACACATTTTTAATATTTTATTCTTTTAAGTTTAATAGAAAGAACTTACACTTCTAAATTTTTGCTCTTTTAGGCACTGATGATTGAAACAATTCGCCGAAAAGTATGTCATTAAAAACTCATGTTAATTTAAAGCGCTGTTTTTTCCTATTCCTACTGAATGAAGCCAAGGTTTCCCCCAAACGAGCCCCGAACCGAGAATATATATATATATGGTGTTGTAAAACAGGATATTACCGCTTGATAACTTGATATGTCTATTAACGTTAACAGAACAAGTGGTAACATTTTAGTGGACCATCCCATTTATATATATATATATATATATATATATACTGTATATATATATATATATATATATATATATATATATATATATATATATAGTGAAAGAGAGAGAGAGAGATATATGAACTATGGTTACGGTATATATATATATATATATATATATATATATATATATTATATATATAATTCTAAACCAAGCTAATTAACACGTAATCTTATTTGCAGCAACTGAAGGAGTTCAAACAAATGACTAAAAGTTAGGAGTTGAAAAATAGGAATGACACTTGGATGAAAATCGCAATACCTTTTTGCCAAAACTGGTGCCAATAAAGATGGAAAAATAATCGAGCCTTTGGCACTAAAGTTGAGAGTTTGCGAGAGGGACTTCCGAAGGTGGGTGGAAAAATAAAATAAAATTTCCTTTTTCTGCATCGTTGGATTAAATTTTATTCGTTCATGTCACTTCAACTGGCAACTAGGGAGCCCTCTTATATAAGTTTGACTAGTAATAGCAGTTATGAACGGATAATTATATATATATATATATATATATATATATATATATATATATATATATATATATGTATATATGTATATGTGTGTGGGTGTGTGTTGTGTGTGTGTGGTATAATTTATTTATTTATTTATGTCATAATCAATAGGAAGGTGAAACGCATCCGAAAAACATTGATTTCAAAAGTTTTGGAACTCTTCATGTTTCATATTTGGTGACACTCTGAACTAAAACATATAGTGCATGAAGTAAATGTTTTTCGCATGTAACTTGATCATCTCTCTCTCTCTCTCTCTCTCTCTCTCTCTTTCTCTCTCTCTCTCTCACACAAGGAGTCACAAGGACAAAAGGAAGCCTCATATACCTTTTGCTCCACTCGGGGAGGTTCCTATTATTAAACTGGTCCTTTTTTTAACTATTCTAGCAGTAGTAGAAAAATAGATAGAAAAGCATAAAGCTCTCTCCCCACCCTCCGCTCCCTCCCCGCTGGAGACGAGTACGGAAAAAGATTGAAAATATACACTGACTCTGGAAAAGTACTCAAGGAAATTTTATAGGGAAGAGGGGAGTATATAAGCTAGCTCTACAATTATGCTATGCACTCATAGAGATCGTACACTAGATAGCACCGCTGTATAAACTAACCAATAATATACTTGTGCCGATCGTAAATCAACTACTTGGTATCGTCACAAAAACCTCGAACATATGGTTTTAATTTTATACAAAATAGTTACAGCTCTATTTACCGAGGTATCGGTCCAGCAAAGACCCCATGACTCACTTCAGGCTAACCCTAGAAGGATTAAGAGAGAGGTAAAGGTTAAAAAACCCTCTGTGTCCACACCTATGTACGCCCAAAGCCATCACGCTGGCAAAGTTATGAAATAGTTCTATATGAAAGGGGGTGGAAACAGGAATTAAGAACAGAAATCAGATTTTCAACACCATGCCCTCACTCGTCTCGTGCATCCAATCACCCAAGAGAAAGAAAGGGGAAAAAAAAAGGAATCGTGAGGGCCGAAACACAACTCTACCTCACCTAATCCATACGACACATTTTTTAAGTTCCTTTTTTTTTTGTTCGTTATGAAGTTATGTGTTTCTACAAAATATTTTCATAATCTATTCTTAGACATATTAATAAGGTAGACAAGTGTGCGAGCGTTTTGTCTGCAATTATGTTATGTGATGCGTATGCGTTTGCCAACTCTTTGAATGTCGCTGAGTTTCAACTTGGGTCTCCCTCCGTGAAAGGTGTTTATGCGGCAAGTGATATATCGAGTCGTTCATACTTCGCGGTGTTGTAGCATCATGAGAGAGAGAGAGAGAGAGAGAGAGAGAGAGAGAGAGAGAGGGGGGGGGAGGGTTGAGAAAAGTAAACAGTCACCACAGTGATTGTCTGGAAGAACAAATGGCAAAGTTCATCAGTGGAATGCCAGAACGTGTATCAACTTTACATAATGGAAAGGGGAAAGCAACACGAGTCTAAATATATTAATTCATAAATGTTATTTTTTATTCAATTTTATTATCAAATCAAAAACTGAAGTACCTATTTACTTTTGTCATTTCTCTCTCTCTCTCTCTCTCTCTCTCTCTCTCTCTCTCTCTCTCTCTCTCGTGCGGACCTAGGTAGGATAGGAGAGTGGTCCGAAAAATGGCAAATGCCGTTTAACTTGGGTAAATGCAAAGTGATGCACATTGGCTACGCCAATCCCAAGTCGGACTACTCGATGTTGGGTAGTAATATCGAGGTGACTGATTTAGAAAAGGACTTGGGTGTGCTAATTAGCAGCGACCTTAAGTTTACGAAACAGTGTGTAGAGGTGGAAAAGAAAGCCCAGAAACTATTGGGTTATATCAGGAGGCAATTTCAGTTTCGGAACAAGGAGATTGTGCTCTCACTGTACAATTCCCTTGTTCGGCCGCACCTGGAGTATGCTGTGCAGTTCTGGTCGCCCACCCTCAGGAAAGATATTGAGAGGCTGGAGCGAGTGCAGGCGAGGGCCACAAAGTTAATCCCTTCCGTTAGGCATACGGGCTACAATCGATGGTTACACGCCGTGAACTTGTTTTCGCTTGAAACTCGGAGGCTGCGCGGTCAACTGATCGAGGTTTTCAAGCTCTTACGCGGGTTCAACGATGTCGATTTTAGAAGTATGTTTAGTTTAAATGATAACCCAACTCGCAACAATGGTTGGAAGTTGGATTTGAAACGGTTTAGGACTAGTGTGTGTGGGAATTACTTTACGTATAAGATCTGTGACACATGGAACAGATTACCTTCGGAAGTTGTGAACAGTTCCTCTGTGGATCAGTTCAAGAAAAGGTTAGACCAAATTTTGCACACTATTTGAGTGTGTAGAAAATTTTCCGTGGCACCTGTTGCCATTGGTACCTCCTCGGTATGGGTCACAAGGCCTTTTGAGGTACTTCTTTTCCTTGTAACTCCTTGTAACTCTCTCTCTCTCTCTCTCTCTCTCTCTCTCTCTCTCTCTCTCTCTCTCTCTCTATATATATATATATATATATATATATATATATATATACACACACACACACACCTGACATAGATGCATTCTTCGAAGAGAAATTGCAAAGAGGATGCATAACAGACTTTGATTTTACCCCAGAAGATGTAACGAGAGCTATAGGCCAAATGAAATCACATTCAGCTGCAGGTCGGATAAATGTAACGCACTATTAATTAAAAACTTTAAAAATGAAATGGCTACACCCTTATACTGGATATGGAGAAAATCCCTGGACACTGTGGAAATATCAACCATCTTGAAAAAAGCAAACAGTGTCCCTATATATAAAGGAAGGGATAGATCTCAAGCAAAGAACTACTATAGACCAGTGTCTTTGACATTCCACCTCACCAAAATATTTGAAAGAATAGTCAGAGAGAAAATCTATGACTTCTTGGAGACACTGGAAAGATTCAACGAAAATAAGCACGGATTCCGATCAGGAAGATCATGCCTATCACAACTTATAGAGCATTATAACAATATCTTAGATGCACCTGAAGGCAATGAAAACTATGATGTCATATACACGGATTTTGCTAAAGCTTTCGACAAATGCGATCATGGTATAATAGCACATAAAATGAAACATATGGGAATAACAGCCAAAGTGGGGAAATGGATCTAGAACTTCATCAGAGAACGTCGACAGGTCGTCAAAATTCAAGGTGTATGATCATGAGAATCAGAAGTACGCAGCTCAGTACCACAAGGTACAGTACTGGCTCCAGTCCTGTTCATTATCATGCTAGCAGATATAGACAGTGGCGTAAATAGCAACAGTATAGTAACATCCTTTGCAGACGATACAAAGATCAGCAGAAAAATCAGCGATGTAAATGAAGTGGAGGGCTTGCAGAGGGACACGAACAAAATATATACATGATCAGAAGACAACCTTATGACATTTAACACCAAGAAATTTCAGCTCTTGAGATATGGTAGAAATGAGGAACTTAAACAGACTGCATATTATGCTCCAGATAGACAGGAAATTCAAAGAAGCACGAAAGCGGTCGACTTGGGTTTAATAATGACCAACGATGACAAATTCGAGACACAAAGTCAGATAGCAATAAACAAAGCAAAAAGAGTCGCGGGACAGGTGCTAAGAACGTTCAAAAGGAGGGACAAGACAGTAATGATTCCCCTGCTAGAACACTGATTATACCAAAACTTGAATACTTCCCAGTTTTGACGTCCCCATATAAAAAGGAAGAAATTAATAAACTAGTAGAAACGCAGACATTTCACAGCCAAGACTGATGGCTGCAAAGAACTCAACTACTGGGAAAGACTCCGTAAACTAAATCTGTACTCCCTGAAAAGAAGAAGAAAGAGGTACACCATAATCTACATATGGAAAATTATCGAAAAGCTGGTACCACACCTAAAACTAAATCAAATTACCATTCAAACAACGCTGGAAAATAGGAAAGGCAGAATGTGTAGTGTTCCCAAATTAAAGACTCGACAAGGGACCTCCTCAACACTGAAGGAAAATAGCTTGGTTGTCAGGGGCCAAGACTTTTTAACCAGCTTCCAAAAGACCTCAGAAACGTTACAGGGGTGAAAGTTGAAGTCTTCAAGAGAAGACTAGATGCCTGGCTCAGGACGATACCAGATGAGCTGGGTGTACCTTGCTATATGCGGTGGAGAGCGCAAGAAAGCAACTCTCTCCTCCACCAAGCCAGACCTAGAGGCGGGGCCACCAGCTTGACCTTCGTGTGAAGAGAGACCAAAACACGGAACATCAACGAGGTTAACAAGGTGTGTATATACTAGGGGCACTCAATATATTTTGCCCCACCCTTTTTTCTTAGCTAAATAATAGGCCATGGGGCTGAAATGTCTTTTGGGCCGTAAGTTTGAACTTTCTGCGCTTCACATAACCGCATTTTTCCAGTTTGAACCTCCCCTCCTTATATAAAACCGCCTTTAACTGCTCTTGTATAAAACCGATGGTTAGCGCAGTTTCGAAAATGGCGTCTGACAGTGATGTGCGTCGTACACAGAGCTGTTATCGAGTTCTTAACCGCAGAGAAGGAAACAGTTGGAAATATTCACAAACGTCTACAAAATGTTTACGGAGATGCTGTTGTTGATCGAAGCACAGTTGGACGCTGGTCTAAACGTGTGAGATCATCGGAGAGAGGGAGAGCCAGCCTCGATGATGAGCCACGCAGCGGTCGCTCGGCATCGGCTGTAACATCTCACACTGTGCTACGTGCTAAGAGCATCATTCGATCAAATCGGCTCGTCACATACAAGGAGCTATCACTGGAGCTAGGAATTAGCGAAGGAAGTGTGAATACAATAATTCAGCAACTGGGATACTCAAAAGTGTGTTCACGGTTTGTTCCTCGCGAACTGACTGAAGATCATAAAGCCCAAAGAGAAGAAATTGCTTCTGAATCGTTGGTTTGATATGAGACAGAAGGGGATGACTTCCTTTCACGAATTGTGACTGGGGATGAGACTTGGGTACACCATTTTGAACCTGAAACAAAACACCAATCCATGGAGTGGCATCACGCAGACTCCCCACACAAGAAAAAGTTCAAAATGGCTCACTCTGCAGGAAAGGTTATGGCCACCATCTTCTGGGACATGAAAGGGGTGATTGTGGTGGACATTATGAAGAAAGGACAAACAATCCACTGAGAGGCATATATTGCTACCCTACAGACATGGCCGTAACTACCTATGAGGTCACCGAGATCCGGACCTCGGTAATTATTTCCTAAAAAAAAAAGAGACTGAACCGTTCTCCGTGTATGAAACGCATATTACCGCTTTTCTTTTGAAAAGAGGGAGCGTCGAGCGTTTTGTGTTTTGTGTTTAGTGTATAGCTTGGGTTGTGTTTGTAGATGTCATTTTGGTCTGAATTTTGCTCGTCCCGCCGCGCTCGAAAAAAATCTGGACCTCACTAATTTCTAAACCCTAGTTACGGCCCTGCCTACAGAGACTCCAGAGACATATAAAGCGAGTTCGACCGGAGAGAAAACTGGAAGACGTCCTTCTTTTGCACGATAACGCAAGACCACACAACAGTTTGCAAAGAAGAGAGGCCATCACAAAAATGCGCTTGACTGTGTTACCCTACCCTCCATACAGCCCGGATCTGGGACCTTCAGACTTCCATTTGTTTGGGCCAATGAAGGATGCTATTCGTAGAAGAAAGTTTCAGAGTGACGATGAGGTTGTTGAGGAGGTTAAGAGGTGGCTCCAGCGGAACCCAGCTGACTTTTACCAGAGAGGAATAAAGCCCCTTGTTTCGAGGTGGAGGAAAGCCGTAGAAAAGGATGGAGACTATGTGAAAAAATAAAAACTATAAAACAGGTATGTAACTACTTGTGTACAAAATTTCTGGAACTTACAAAGAAACTTGGAAACAAAAAAAAAGGTGGGGCAAAATATATTGAGTGGCCCTCGTATATATATTAGAACCTGTTTAAAGTGACTACTATCAGGACCAAACAAAAGTGATCACTAGAAAAAAAATCATATTTCTCCGAAAAGTGCCTAATAATATACTGACCTCCTTTTTTCAATCAAGTGTTCAACTCCAAAATGGATTATTTCACTAATTTAAAAAAAAATGCATTTTTGTACTGAAACGCACTTGTTTTAAATTCCTATTTATTAACTGTGGAAACAGTTTACCAGAAATTCATTGGTATGAGTTATGTAAAAATTAACTTGTAAGACCATTGTGTTTTATTAAAATCGTACGGTTACTTTAAAAACTGGTCACTTCCACAATATGCAGGTGGTCACTATAATCAGAAAATTTTACACTGTAAATACATAAATTTCGCCGGAACCGCAGAAAGTCGGTCACTTTAGTCGGGTGGCCAGCATGTAATATATATATATATATATATATATATATATATATATATATATATATATATATAAAATGCAACAAACCCGTAAAATTGACAGAAAATCCTTATTCTTCTTTTATTTCTGACGTCTCGGCAACCTTTCCTATCTTCAGAGGTTTCTGCAACATAAATTAATATAAAATCAGTTGAAAAGGTGAAAATAAAAATTAAAATAAAAGTTTATAGAAACGAAAACTTTGCAGTTGTTACTATACATAGTTCATCTTACCTGCTAAAGTTTCTGTTAAATTAACCGCATCCGTGCGAGTTTGAACATTTAAAAAATGAAACTAAAAGTACAAAACAAAAGTTTGACGAAAAATGAAAGCAATATGAGACAAGACTCAAATGATGGACAGCTAAAATGGACAAAAGAAAGAGACCCGAAAATTTTTTGAATTTAAAATAAAAATTATGTGTAATCCATTTGCATGATACTTTAGGTCATACATGGATACTTTATGGTCATACAGTCAGGAGGATTCGTGTGGCTCGTAGTTTTCATTGCGAAGTTCCTTTTTTTGAATTGCAACTTTTCAAACACTTAAACAAATGTTTAAGTAGGGCACACGTTGCCACTAATATTTATATTTACTTTTTTAATGGCTATTTTACAACTCTTAATTCAGTAGAAGGTTGTTCTTCGTTAATTGTGAAGTTATAAATGGTGAAATCATAGTCGCGGAAACAAGTTCGCCGAAGAAATAAAAGTTACTGAAAAATATTGAAACTAAATAAATAATAAAAAAAATATATATATATATATTATATATATATATATAGGGTGATCGAAAAGTCACTCTACCCACATCAAGTGTAAACAAAAAACATTTGACGCTTGATACGTGTATTATTTTTTACAGCAAATATTAAAAAAAAAAAACATTTATTAACATAAAATCTACAATATGTTGGCAAAGTCACAACAGGTGCTGGAAATGTCCACCATTCTTCCTGTAGCATGCATTTACTCGTTTTATCATGTTCGCCGAGACACGATGAAGTGCGGGCTGGTCTATACTGGCAACACGGGACTCAGGACTTTGGTGTAGCGTATGAAGTTCTTGGCCTACACTTTTCCTTTCATAAACTCCCAAAGAAAAAAATCAGGTGATAAATATGGTGACTGTGGTAGCCAGAGGTTTTTAGAAATGATGCACTCACTGAAGAATTCCCTCAACATTCATATGGTTGTTTTAGCAGTGTGAGCCGTTCCTAAATCTTGCTGAAACCAGCATTCCGGTTCATCGTCTGAAGGTAGCGTAATTAACTGCCTCACCAACTCTTGGTATCGTTCTGCATTTAATGTTTCAGTAAAGAACAGAGGTTCAATTAAGAGTCGACGGGTGATCGCACACCAAACACCAACATTTTTTGGAGTGTAGAGGCGCTTCGTGAATGGCGTGTGGATTTTCAGAACGCCATATTCTGTTGTTCTGGCTATTAACATACCCACTGAGGTGGAACGATGTTTTAGTCTTAAAAAACACTGCGTCTAAAGGACCTACTCTATTCCGGATGAAATTAAGAATTAAAAATTCTGCAAACATTGTCTCACCTCATCTAATGTATCATCTGTTAATACCGAGGGACGACCGGAACGCTTCCTGTCACTGACATTGACCATATCATGAATCAAATGTTTGATAGGCTGATGGTAAGATTTGGTCATAAAATAATGTTTAACAATAAAAACACATTGCTCCTGCGAAAAATCCATCTTTCTCCTCGCACTGTTACTTCTCAGTTAAACTAAGCTAAGCTTAGGCTAGCCTAGCATTTAACCAAATCTCAAATGATGCGGGTTGCGCGACTTTTCGATCACTCGTTTTATATATATTATATATATATATATATATATATATATACGGTGTTCTAAAATTGCCTAGTAAATTTTTATTTGAACGCAATATCTTAACAAAAATTATGCGATATTTAACAATTTTATTCAAATACAGCAACAATAATTGTATATTTTAGATGTTCAAAATGTCTTCCTTCAACTTGAATACATTGTTCACAACGTTCGACTACTGATCGACAGACATATAAAAGTTTACTAGGTAATTTTAGAACACCCTGTGTGTATATATATCAGGGCTACTCAACTGGTGTACCATATCCAGATCCGAACTGCTACGCTATTTATATGTAGTCAGGACTAAATTTTACAGAAATTTTTTCGGAGAAAAAACAATTCAATATTTCCCATTAAGAATTACTATACTATATTATAGTGTTTTAGTAATGTAGGTATTTTAAATTAAAGTAAGGTATAAACGCAGAAAATATTTTATTTTAATGCGTCTGTACACTGTAATTCCTCGTCAGTACATAATTCATAAAAAAAAAAGCCTTAGCATTACAGCACAAACCCCAAGTTGTTCGGTAGACTATACGGAGCTATTGAAGAATAGGGACCCCAGCCTTCTTTAGTTAGCTTTATAAGGCTAACTAACGAAAATATCATGACCTAACCTAACCAATCGTCAAGGGCGTACAGTTAACCTAACGATTGGTTAGGTTAGGTCGTGATATTTTCGTTAGTTAGCCTTATAAGCCTAACTAAAGAAGGCTGGGGTCCCTATTCTTCAATAGCTCCGACTATACTGAAAAACAGTTAAATAGTTCCGATGTACTGTATATATATGCGCCTCGGTGGTGTAGCGGTTAGCGTCGCTGACTACGAATCCATCGGCCCCGGGTTCGAGACCCGACGGCAGCCGGCGCGCAGCAAAACCCAGCTGTTCATCCTTCCACACAATAAAGAAAGTGGTTGGTAGATAAATGGGTACCCTAGGTGGCCTGGTTAAGACGCTGGGCTGCTGATGGGGCGTGGTTCGGATTCCACGTTAAACTGTAAGTCTAAGGTGGAGTGAAAAGCTTGACCTTCGTCAGAATGAACAATTCGGGTGGAAGCTAACCAAAGGTTATATATACACATATATATATATATATTGGTGGCAGGCCACCGCTTTTTTATGATTGGCTACCTATATTAAATACACTAGCTTTCCGAGACATACCCCTTTTCACACACGTGCGCATTTTCGCCTAAGCGAGGTACCGATCTTTCGGATCTTTTTTAAATCCACATACAGTGGATACCCCCTAATTCGTACCCTTATAATTCGTCTTCTGCTTTAATTCGATTAGCATTCGAAGTACAAATTATTTGAGAAAATTTCGTACTTTTTCCCAAAAAATGCGAATTAAGTGAAAAAGTACGAAATCGAAATAGCGGAGAAAATTTCGCACAGCAACGAATTAACCCAAATATAGTAGAAAATACCACATGGGCCCTCTACAAGTCCCAACACGATGATTTGTCCGACGCCCGCTAGGTCACTTGCGCATGTTCTGACATGTTGGGAGTACGAAAAAGCGCGATAGGTTTTATGAACGTACGAATTACAGGGCACATTTCGTACTTTTTGGAAGAGTACGAAAAACTGCGAATTATAGGACACATTTCGTACATTTCGGTTAATTTGTAAATTCCCTTAATTTCACGAGGGAAGGGCCCCAAAAGTGTCGAATTAGGGGGTATCCACTGTATCTAAAAAATAAATTAACCAAAGTTAATTTAACTTAATCTAAAATTAGTGCCATCGAACCAGGAATGGCGTGATAAAGGTTTCGGACGCAACTGAGGGCTCGAGGCTAATCTAGTCTAACCTAACCTAACCTAACCTAGCGTAACCTAACCTAATCAGGAGCAACATATCTTTTTCCGACAATAAAAGATGTTTTCTAGATTTTTATATTTTTTTAATGTTGCGAGGTGCCAAAATTGTTACCTCACAAAAAATTACCCCACTAAATTTGTGAATTATCAACGCACTCGACTTATATCCACGAAAAAAAGTAAACAAATTAATGAAATATGAAACAAATAAAAATGAAAATAGAAGCATTTACTTTGGATCTTGATTTCGGCTCTTTTTCTGTTGGGGAGGGGTCGTTTTCTTTTTCTGTTGGGGAGGGGTCGTTTTTGCGAGCGTTCGTCCTTAGCCCCTCCTTTCTGCATAAAAATAAAACGCGCACTTTGAAAAATGCTCTTTGATTATGTGCATACGGTAGTAATACTCATAAAAGACTGTCATTCTACTTATAGCTTTTTCATTATCACATAAATTTCAAAGTACTGTCGAAGGGCAATCTAAAATCTTATCAGATATGTCAAAGGAGAGGATTTTCAAAGTACATTCTTTGAAAGTTCTGTCCTCTATTTAAAACGAATATTTGCAAAGAACTCTCTAGATTATGAAGCCGATGTTGCTTATAAATGAACTTAAAAGACGTTATATTATACAGTATATTCAAATGAGGCCTTTTTTTTTTTCATTCTTTACAATGGTAGGTTAGACTTTTTTCTTTTATAGCTATTCCTCACATTCTTAATAAAATAAAATAATTACCCAAATATATAAAAAAAAATGTAGAGTATAAACGTACAGTAAAAGTAAATAACTTAATGTGATTAAAAAACAGGCAACATCCAGAATTCACTTCTCCAGAGTGTGTGGGTGAGTGTGCTTCAAGGGTCACCTGAGCCCGGGCGTTAACAAGGCGAATGGCCAACCTAACCTAACCCAGGCGCCAGCAGCCGGGAGCGAACGCAAAGCCTCACTGCCCAGAGTCCAACATCGAAACCATTGGGCTACCGGGAGCCCATTTATTGTACTAACTTAATGTAATACCGTGTATTATTGCGTATTCTACAATAATGTGCAATTGTGTTCAAAAAATTTTGAAATGCAATAAGAGACGAAATGGTCTATCCAAAGATTAGGGGTAGTTACGGTTTATGGTTTCATACCATACGAGATAGAGAGCTTTTCTCTTTCATCTCGTGAGGTGTCAGAGGATTCGCCGTCGGTATGTGTTTTATCTTTGTTTTAGGATGGCTGTTGGCTCCTTGTGGGTACTCGGCGCTCGGATGCTTATAACTGCAAAAAGAGCTTGCTGTTAATGATTGCGCGCGCCTGGTTGAGCCCGGGCATCTGTCTTCTATTCGCATTCTCGTTTCTCTTTCTCCTTTTACTATCTTCCCATTTCTTCTGTTTGCGTTTCTCTTTTTTTCTTGTCTCCTTTCTTGACCACATTGACCACACCAACCACGTTTCCACACGTTCTGATAACCTGCACGTGAGGTTGATTGAAGAGATACAGTGCAAAACTTTTTTAAATTGCAGCAACACTTTTATTTATATAATAAGTGAACTGTGAATTACCCATTAATTATTATATCTAAAACTAAAATAAAATCAATTGAATTCTTAGTCCGGTCAAAGGACATTTTCCTCTTAAATCATACACTTTCAAAAAACAGGATAACGTCTTTCGATATCTTCGAAGGACAATTTCAAAGGACATATTTTAGAGTGTTGGAAAGGATAGCGAAAATAGCGTATAAGTTAAATTTTTTGTTTAAAATTTTAAGTAAATTATATTAGCGAAGTAAAGAGGCAAATATGTTTGAAATCTTCTGAATAAATAAGTATTTTATGACGGGTTTTCTTTTATTAATAAACAAAAATAATTTATAAGCGTTTATTCCTGACCCTCACAATTAAACATTCTCAAGAGAAATCATTGCATTTAATATTTAAACAGACATTCTTTGCGGGAGGCTAGTTAACATTATTATAATTTCCAGTATAAGAACTCAAATGTAGAAAATACAGTTTTACTGAAACGTGACAACAAGGCTTCTGCAAACGAAAAGAATATATAGTAAGTCCTCTTTATATGTAAATTCGATTTACGCGGATTCGCTCATACACGATCGACAAAATAGGGAACGTTATTCGGTATACGTGACCGTGATTCGCGTTTACACGATTTAACAAACGACCAATTGACTGACGGAACTATTTGCGCTCGCGTATATGTAAATATATACAGGCGTTCTTCGGCGCAGCAAGCGGTACAGCTGCAGCAAGAACAAGAAGAGGAGGAAGTTGAAGAAGTAACATCGCCACCCTGTAAGCAGCTATCCACCAAACAACTGTCAGATTTATTCTCGCACCTCAATGCAGCAAAGGAAATTGCAGTAGAGAATGACCCCAACATGGAGTGGAGCGGTGCATTTAGCAGGGGTTTGAAAAATCTCAGTCGCTGCTACAGGGAGTTGCACCAAGAAAAAAATAGGGGACTATGCAGACATCACTTTATCTACTTCAAGAAGGTTGAAAGAACTCCTGCAACACTCCAGAGCCCACCTTCAACTTCACCATCAACCTCAGCTTCACCCACTTTAAGCAGTCTATGGAGCCATCTCTGGTAAGTACAGTATGTACGAAATTACATAATATATTTTATTCTATTACTAATGTACGTGTATAATAAGCATTAAGTTCTATATAATTCTTGTATTCAGCTATATATTTTAATTTTTGTTGTCACAAATTCTTGAGCTGAACACGCTTACCCCCTACAATACATTATCTCTATGGGAAAATGTAATTTGATTTACACGATTTCGATATAAACGATGGTTTCCATGAACCATCTATTTATCGCATAAATAGAGGATTTACTGTATTTTCTTTTTACTACCACCGTTGTAAAGATATGAAAATCAGCGAAGTTTACATGAAAGCTTCAGCTATAATACAATTAGAGTATAGCGAAATTAAATAATAAAATACTACACGCCAGAACCCTAGAACGTAAAGAAAGAAAAAAATTGAAACGGTGCTTCTCACCAAAACCCTATTTTATCTCATGAAGTAACTGCAGTAGATTGAGTTTAATATTGATTTTTAATATTGTTATTGCAAAGCTTTTATATTTTTCCTGGTAATTATTTTTAACGAGTTTATTTTTCGTAATGCATAATGCAATTATAGAAATTACAGTTTTTAAGATGCTGCAAGTATTTTTGAAACTCATAATAATGATAATAATGGTGGCAGCCGTTTCCTTTGGTGTAAAAGCATGAAACTGAAAATGGGACCGTACTGATATGGCGTTGCAAATCCCAAAGTAAATAGTTGTGCGAGAAAGAACATTTTTGGATGAGAGAGGGTAGAAGGAAACCCTCAAAGATTAAACATATTTAGGCCAATGATGAATGCTTGGGATACCTCAGAGCAAAGAACGGTGATATTCCTGCTTCATCGTACCTTTGTAAAACAATGAAGATTGCTGCGAAAAAATCCGTCGATTCTGTCCCTGAGATACTGCAGATCATCGGGAATTAACGTACATGGACAGACTATAAAACTATAAGATATACGTAGGATAAACTGACATATTTACCGATCTACATTATAAAGTACTTATAAATATGTTTTATACGCCAAACCTTATTAATTCGAGAAGTATTTTGAACACTTTTCGTGCATGATAATAAAGCGTGTAAGCACGAACTGAGGGCAGTATAACTTCAAACGTAAACGTTGCTTTATGTTCATATTATGATGATTACGTCTTGAATGAAGTCATCCGAGATTAAAGAAAATGTTTTTATATGAGGATACAATTTGGTTGAGCTAAGTAATAAATATCTATGTTTACCTGCATGCTGTCTGTCATGTAAAATGAAGTCAGCTACTTCAGGAAAACATTTATTTTATTAACATATGATTTACTTATATCCTTTTTATGAATATAGAATATCATGAGCCGATTTTTTAATTGAAACATCTCCCTGTTCTTGTAGTCATATTGGTGATGCAGGATTCCTGTTATTCCATTAGATTATTCATTTCATCTTATGGGCAGTTTGTGATGATTTCCCCATAGTCCGACTCTTGTGGTTAGGTTTCCTTTATATTTATTCCATTTTATGTATTTGTCGATATGCCAAGTTCATTTCGTCTACTTTCTAAGTCCAGTAAAGCAGTATTTAGACATTATTCCTTCTTTCAACAACCATTTTTTCGTTGTTGTTCTTTAATTCCAAATAAATTTAGTAGCTTTCTGCTCATCTTTAATGACAAGTAGCTTCAATCTAAAGGTAGTTAAAATTGCGACATCAGCTGATTAGTTTTGATATGACCACTTTGCTGGTTTCAATGAATGCAATCGGGCATGTCGAAAGGAAATATCTTCTTGATGTTGTAAAATTCATGTAAGTTTTGTGATCTACTCTAACATCTACATATACGAGTAGTTACTTGATCCATGCAATGTGGGTAGTTTTCTGTCCATCCATCTTTGTAGTTAAACAACACCGCACCAAAAGTAGCTAAAATTACTTGAACATTTTCGTAGTCACGATATAACAATTTCGATAGCTAAACTGGACTCGAGTATGTTAAATAGAAATTATTCTTGCATTCTGTAAAATTTCTGTAACTTCTGAGTTGTTGTTAGTATTAAATTTATTTAAATTTATCTGACGTCAATTATATTAAGTACACATGTTACCTTTGGATATTAAAGTATTTATAGTCTTAATACTTTTTCTGAATGCAGTTTACTCTATTTTATAATTATTTAAAAAATTAAATTGAAGTATGGTTAGATAAAAATATATGAGTAAGACAAACAATTTTCTTTCAAATGAGTTCTACTTATAAACATTAATTCAAAAAGAATAATAGTCACTACACTTTTCTTTTGTATTTGTTATTACAGTTATCATTTTTTAGTAATCAAACTGAATTATTTTTAATTTCTTGAAATTTTGATTTTGGGTATGATAATTTTTATTTAATTTCTTAGTTTAATTGCTGTATATATTCAGTGTACGCGGATTATTCGTATTGAGGAGGAGAGTGTAGACACTAGTCGATCAGGGAAGTACTCCGGGGAAGACGTTAGATAGGAAGTAGGAAGTGCTGGAATTCCCTTCTCTCACGTCACTGTCCTTCTTAGCCGATCTTCTTCCTCGTCTCATCTACCCTATAAGCAGTCCAGCATGCTCTCAAACACACACTTCTCTCCCTATTCTTCACTACATATACATGCATCTTACACACTACATAATCTTTTCAAAATTAAAAAATAAATAGCAACAATTTCAAGAACCTCAGAGTCCCCCGGAGGGGACCATAAATATCCCCAATTCTGGCTCCCATGTTGCCGATACTGGCAATGCAGACCAGAGCAGCAGGGCTAGATCTGCTACCGCTCATTCGAGATGTTCTGACCATCTGCCTGATTCACTTTTCATTAATTTCTGTAACATTCGTGACCTTTTCTCAAATTTTCAATCTGTTGAACACCACCTCTCCTCATCTAAACCTCACCTTATTCTCACTGAAACTCAGGTGTCTGGAACGACTGACAGCAACCCCTTTTCTGTACCCTCTTACTTTCTCTATACTCAATTTCATCCCAAAGGTGGATGTTGCGTATATGTACGCATTACCTAACTTGTTCTCGTATTCCCGAACTCGATTCCTCTGAATTCTATACCCTATGGCTACGGCTAACATGCCAATCTCGAACAAAATACATCTGCGCTGTTTACCTTTCCCCTAATTTTACTGACTATGCAAAATTCTTTGACTAGCTCACTTCCAAAGTGGAATACATTCTATCCAACTCTTCCTTTGCTGAAATGCCCATTTTAGGAGATTTCAATGTTCATCACCACCTATGGCTTTCATCTCATTTCACTAACATCCCTGATAAACTAGCTTACAACTTTTCTATCCTGAACGACATAGAGTAGATTGTACAACACCCTACTCGTATCCCCGATCGCCTTGGAGATAGGCCTAACATTCTGGATTTATTTCTTACCTCTCATCTTTCTTCTTACTCTGTAAAACTTTCTTCTCCGTTAAGCTACTCCGATCACAATCGTATATCTGTTGCCTGTAGTGGGAAGCCCTTAGGTAGTACTTCTCTGCTTTCCCTTGGAATGATTACTGCTTCCGTGGCCGGGGCCCCTCTAAATGTGCAGAGCGCATCACAGAGGTGATTCTGTCGGGCATGGAGGCGTGCATTCTATCCGCAACAGAGAGGAGTCTTTCAGAAGGTATCGTCGCCATCTAACTCATGACTCTCACTTAGCTTATATTCCTGCCCGAAACCATGCAAAATCTGTTCTACTCGCTAAAAATTCCTTCATCCGACAAAAATGTGAAACCTATCCAATTCTAATAATTCTCGCTCTTCTGGCATCTAGCTAAGAACCTCTCCACCAACTTTACTTCCTTTTCTTCCCCTCCTCTTTTCCATTCCAACGGCTTAGTTGACATCTCTTCTCCTGACAAAGCTGAACTCTTTGCTCAAACCTTTACCTCCATCTCAACCATAGACGATTCCGGTGCTGTTCCCCCTCCCTCTGACTTTATTATGTCTGAAATTAGAATCTCTTCTAAAGATGTTTTTTTCTGCTCTATCTGGGCTCAACTCTGGAAATTACGGTCCTAATGGTGTTTCTCATATTGTTCTCAAGAACTCTGCTTCTGTGCTGACACCCTGCCTAGGAAAACTCTTTCATCTTTGCCGTTGATCTGGTACTTTTCCTTCCTGTCAGAAGTTCGCTTTCATTCAGCCTGTCCCAAAGAAGGGTTACCGATCTCAACCCTCCAACTATCGTCCAATTACTTTGATTTCTTGTCTTTCTGAAGTTTTTGAATCTATCCTTAATTCTTCTTGAATACTTTTCTAACTCTTGGTTATCCTACTTTCGGGATTTTGGTGAAACGTTTGCTGTTGCGCTAGACATGCCAAAAGCTTTTAATGGAGTCTAGCACAAATCTTTAATTTCCAAACTGCCCTCCTTCGGTTTCTGTCCTCCTATGTGCCTTTCTCTATAATTTCCTTTCTGGATGATTTATAGCTGCGGTTGTAGATGGCCACTGTTCTTCTCCTAAAGCTATTAACAGTGGTGTTCCTTAGGGTTCTGTCCTGCCACCCACTCTTTTCCTTTTATTTATCAATGATCTATTAAGTCGCACTTCTTGTCCTATCCACTCTTATGCCGATGATTGCACTCTTCACTTCTCCACCAGTTTCCCAAAGCGTCCCTCTCAATAGTCATTCTATGATTCGCGTAGGACGGCTATGGTACACCTGACCTCTGATCTTTCTGCCATCTCTGATTGGAACAGAGAAAACCTTGTGGCTTTTAATGCATCAAAAACTCAGTTATTCTATCTGTCTATACATCACATTCTTCTACACGACTATCCCCTTGCCTTCAACAATACACAACTCAATCGTTCCTCTTCTCTTAACGTTCTTGATGTTTCCTTTTCTCGTTATGTTTCCTCGAAATGCTCTCTCTGTACAAGGGTTTTTTCCGCCTTTGTATGGAGTATGCTTCTCATGTTTGGGGTGGTTCAACCCACACAGCTCTACTTGACCGTGTGGAATCAAAGGCTTTTCATCTCATCAATTCCCCGTCTCTTACTGACTGTCTTCAATCCCTCTCTCTTCGCCGTAGTGTTGCCTCACTCTCTCTTTAATATCGTCATTATAACAGGCACTGCTCTTCTGGACTCTCTAACTGCATGCTTCCTCCTTTAACCCATTAATGCCGAGAGGTCTTTCCCGAGATTGAATAAAATCGTCCGGCGTTAGCTAGAACAAAATCAGTGAAGTGACGGTCAGCACTAATGGGTTAAGGAGAACACGCAGCACCAGACTTTCGACGCATTCTCATTCTTTTCCTGTCCAGCTCTCTAACGCAAGGGTTAATCGGTATCTTCAATCTTTCATCTACTGTGCTCAACCGCTCAACTCTGGAACAATCTTCCTCAATCAATATTTCCCCTTGTTTATGACTTCCAATGTTTTAAACGCAGAGTATCCAGACATCTCGAAAACCCTTGACCTTGCCTTGACCTTGATTTTGGCTCCCTTTTTGTTCTTCTATAAGGGAGAGTGCTTTGCGCCCTTGGCCCCTCTTTCTCGTATAAAAAAGAAAACAAACTTGTAAATTTTTATACCCTTACCGAATTCCAACAGATTTTCCTATAATATCCAACACCCATTTTTCAAACTGTTCTTGTTATCATGTCCTATGGACTTGTAGCTTTATTTGAGAAATTTAGTATTCATCATTTTTCTCTTCATTACAGTTTTATTAGGTAAAGTTAAAATGGGTCTTGAATACAAATTCTTGAAAATAACTCGTATTCTTCATACCCTCAGAGAATACTGATAAAAGTAAAAGAAAAAATTAAAACATACTCTGTATATAAATTTATCGTAGATACAAATAAGATGACCTTAACACTAAAACTCTAAATACAATATTTTAAGTTATCCATATTCCAAAATACCTTATTTCCAAAATATTATACGCTTCCCCACACCATGAGAGCGCATCCACCAAATTTTACTGTTGGTTATAACAGCTTAGAATTAAATGTATCACCACAGGTCTACATACACAAATACGTCCACTTGAAGCAAATTGCTAAAATATAACTAAGTGCCAAAACTGCTCATACCTCCTGTTCAACATTTGTTCCAACCATTCGTATCTCTGCTTTCTACTTGTTTCTGAGAGGAATGGCTTTCGTCTAGCGATATGTCCTTTGTACCCAGATCTACATAAGACACGTTGGAATGTTCTCTGGTTCATATTCAAAACCTCTGCCACTTCGGAAAGACTCTAAAGTGGATGGTCTCTGACTTATCCCATAATTCTTCTTGCTAATCTTTCAGAAACAGATGAAAGCCTACCTGGATGTTTTAAGGCACAAGGAACACTCTTTTTACGAAAGAGGACAATTTTTTCTGAAGTGCTCACATCTTGAGCTATACCCCTTTCAAGTCCTATTACATGTTCCGTTCTGAATAGAAAGGTATATCTTGCTTCACGAGTTCGAGGCATTTTCTTTTAAAAGGGGCAGAAGAAATTACTACACAAATATATTTAGGTATCACTGTGTATATTTAGTTTAGTGTACTAGCCAATTTCGCTCCTTTCGGAGGGTAGTCTTGTTACTCTGTAAGACACTCTATCTTCACCTTTTTGCAGTGTAAAGATATAATACAAATTCAATTATACTATTTCTCAAGGAACTTGTTTTCATTATTTTTAGTTTTATCTTCTTCGCTGTATTCTTTTTCTTTTCTTCTTCTTAGTATTCACTTTACTTTCAAACTAAATGGATACTAAGTGGATACTAAATGAATACTAAAATGGAAAAGTGTAATCGTATTTCGTTTATATCTGTATTTTCCTTTTTTATTTACAGTTTCCATACGGGTGTGTTTACGCTGCAGCTACTTTTAACCTTGAGTGAGAATCTCAAATTGATCCATTACTATTCCCAATGTAGGATTTCCCGCTTGAAATGAGGTTTTTCATAAAAAAATGCCTCTCAGATCCACAATTGCGTCACGACCCTTTTTACCTTTTCCGAAATTTGGAATTCTCACTTTGAATATTCCATTTGTAGAATGGGAATGGGAATGACATTAAGTGGGAAGAAATCCTTTTAATTATTTACTCTATTTTACTGTTCCTCACTAGAACAAAAAGTATAGTGTGTCTTAAAAATAAAATCTCAGTAGAAGTATTTCATACCAACTAAAAGTTCTACCATCATGATTTTTTATATCTCGGGATTTTTAATTTTTATGATTTAAATATTTGAGAAGCTTTTCCTGTCAAAAACACGCACACACACACACACACACACACACACACACATTTTGAAACTTCATCTTTCTCGGTAAATGTATTACATCTTTTTAATATCTTATTTTATTTTAACTTAAAATAACTCGAGTTTCTTCTTCCAAATTTTTCGGAACCATGAGGCAGTTAAGCCTCTTTGTCGTTAAGAAGAGTGGGCAAAGCGGAGGAGGGAAAAGTATCCGGCAATGGGTAGCCTATACGGGATTTGGAAAAGTAGTTCCGCCTTGTAAGAACATTACTGAAGAAAAGAAAGAGAAGTAAGATATTTCAGTATGACAAATCGCGAAAATATTTCTTTTCAAAACTGGTTTGTTCAAAAATATATAATCTTCCGATCACTGTGAACATTCTTCATGATCCTAAATTGTAGTATTTATTTTCAGTACGAAGCAGTGTCATATTTTACTTTGGTAAAACTTTTTCTTTAAATATCTATACACAGAGGTATTTGCAGCACGTTCACGAATGTAGGACGCATATACTGGATGCTAATAACCATACAAACTAAGGAGATTTGGTAGACTACGTAATTGTACGTATCAACACTTTCAGAAAAACGTTCTGTAATTTTCTTTAAGAAAGGAGAGTTAGCAGTTGCATCATAGAGTTTGTTTGTTTGTTTGTTTGTATTTTGGGGCAGAAAGGATATAGATGGTGAGATGAAAACAAATATGAAAAAAGAAAAACTGTACATTTTGAGAAAGTCCATAGTATTAAAATTACATGAATATAGTCACCATTTAAATAAAGGGTGTCAGGAAATGATTGCCCCCCCCCTGTACAGAAGAAACTGAAAGGAATAGAAAAAAACAGACAAAACCACGCGAAAGAGCGTTTAATTTTGAATAAAAACCACTTGTTTTAATATCGGGTGTTGCCCCCATTTGCAGCTCTGACGGCCATTAATCGACGGGGGTATGATCCCAGAAGTGTCTCAAAGAGATCGGTATCATGACTCATTTCTTCAAGGACTTCGTTGATCTTTGCAGTCATAATTTCTGTTGAATACCGATTCTGAATGGGTTGTTCCAGCATTAAGGACTCCACCCGATCCTTCATGATGGATCCGACATGTTCACAGACATTAAGATCGGGAGAATTGCCAGGCCATTCATTATTTCCGAAAAAATCAATATTATTGTCCTTAAGCAGTTGTTGAGTCGCAAGTGCTTTCATACAGGGGGCTTTGTCGTGAAGAAAGGTTGCCTGTTCAACATCCAAAACACACTCGGGGTCTTTCAAAAACGGAATTACATGTTGGGCTAAAATTACATTTCGAAAATAAGGCCCATCCCAACTGGTTCCTCTTGGTTTGATAACCCAGATGAGCTTCCGAATAGAGAACATAATGAAAACACCCACACATGCTGGATTTTTACTATTTCTCGATACTTCTGGTCATCTGGGACTTCATCAGGAGTTGTTGCCCAAACCCGATCATTCTGAAAATTTGGTTTTCTGGAGACATAAACGAAGAATTCATCGCTGACAACCAAGTGAAGGAAATCGTCTTCCGTCCATTCCTCAAGATAATCACAAAACCATAGCCGATCTTCAATATTAAGATCACTCTTCCGTGGCTTAGCTATTTCATGCCAAGCACTCAAGCCTTGGTGAACTCGAAATTGATGCACAAGTTGCCGATTGACTATCTTACCACGACGGATAAGTATCTCTTTCGCTACCTCAGAGCAGCTCTTCTTTCGGCGCCGTGATGCAGCAAGCACAATGTCTTTCGATTCTTGAGATAATTTCTCCGGTCTTCCTCCTCGAAATTCTGTTTCACAATCTTCAGGATTCTTATTCCAATTCCTTTTGACAAAGTCTTCTGATCTTTTTAATCTCTCAGCCACCCATTGTCGAGTTATGAAAGTTGCACCAGCTTCCTTTGCTTCACGAAATGTGACAGCTCGAATGCGGTCAAGAACTCGCTTTTTCTCTGAATCGTTCAAAATAGATGATGCCATGGTTTCTGTGGGGAAAAAAAATGGTAAGAATTAAAATCACAGGAATAGAATATAATGGTTTTTATTCAGATTTTAACGCTCTTTCAAGTGGTCTCGCCGGTTTTTATCTATCTCTTCTAGTTTTTGCTCTACAGGGGGGGGGGGGGCAGTCATTTCCTGACACCCCGTAGTTTGATAATTCACATTACTTTTCTAGCTGTAAAATCACAACAGCTAGAAAAGTAGTGGAATTATCTGAAGGAATTTCCACAGGAGAAAAGCAGACATCATGCTAAAATTATGGAAGAGTCTAGTCCTACCAATAATCGAGCATTACTTACGAGCCCATACAGAAAACGAGACATTGCAAACATAGAAGCCATTCAAAGGACTTTTACGTCTAAGATAGAGGAAACGAAAGACGAAAACTACTGAGCTCGACTACAATCCCTGCGACTACTGTGGAAAGATGCGGTGGGACAGGGGGCCATGAAAATGGAAAATACCCTCGGAATACGAGGCCCGAAACTTTTTAATGTGGTGCCAAAAGAACTGAGGAAACTCCAGTGCACCAGCCTGACTAATTTCAAGAACCAGCTGGACAGGTTCCTGTGCAAAGTCCCTGACCAGCCATGTGTGGCTGGCCACGAGGGTAGGAGGAGAGAGAAAAACCAATTCCCTCCCCCCAAAAATCCCACAAATGAGGTGGGTTGCTGCAGAGGGGTCGATCGCAGGTCGATTCTGAACTGTAGTTCAAAACCTTCTAAAGGCATCTGAGTGTTACTCAGCCCATTTTAATAATAATAATAATAATAATATATATATATATATGATGCACACACACGCGAGGAAAAAAAAAAAAAATATATATATATATATATATATATATATATATGATGCACACACACACGCGAGGAAAAGTAAAAGCGATTCCAAGGTCTTTCGTGCATTCAACAATACACCTCTTCATTCCCTGAAGAGATGTACTGTTGAATACCCGAAAGACACTTTTCCTCTCCCTTGTGGCTATGCATTATTTATTTATTTCACACGTTCAGTTGTGAAATTCATCCCATATATATATACAGGGCGTCCCCAAAAAATGTATACACACTTTAACAGCTGATAGCTCAATTGATGTTTCTTTCTTTCCAAGTTAAACTCATTAGAATTAATAATGGCAGTCAGACTAAGCTTTGAACAAAGGAAATTCATTCTAAAATGCTACTGGAAGTGTGAAAACGCAGTTGAAGTGCAAAGACAGTTTAGGAGGGAGTTTCAAACAGATCCACCAACGCGACTTACCATCACTCGAATTAGAGATAAGTTTGAAGCCGATGGAACTGTTCAGAATGTCCACAAGAAGCGTTCCGGAAGACCACGGACATCGACAAGCCCCACAAAGCAAGAAAGAGTACTGGAAACGTATCACCAAAGTCCAAGAAAATCTGTGCGGCAAGCGAGTCGTGAGGTAGGAATTTCAGAATCGTCTGTCCAACGCATTTTGAAGCGCTGTCAATGGAAAAGTTACATTCCAAGATTAGTCCATGCTATTAATGAAGATGATCCGGACCGAAGAGTGGAGTATTGCGAGTGGTACTTGGCACGATGTGGATGTGGATTGGACGAAGGGGTTTCGTAGAATACCCTCCGCGTTCACCAGACCTCACACCACTAGACTTTTTTTATGGGGATACTTAAAAGACAAAGTCTACGCTATAAAACCTGCAACAGTCGCTGAATTGAGAGCAGCCATTGAACGAGAATGCACACAAATACCAAACGAAATGTTTCGTGATGTTTGCGATTCCATTGCTTGGCGTTATCAGCAGTGCCTGGACCAGAACGGACGTCAGTTTGAAAACAGGCGTTGACAAAACAATTAAATAATGTCTGTAGATTCTATTACATTTTGAAAATGAAATGTATTTTAATAAACACTGCCTTTATAATTATTTAAAGTGTGTATACATTTTTTTGGGACGCCCTGTATATATATATATATAAAAAATGTAATCCACAAGGAAAAGGAAAAATTATTCCAAGGTCTTTCGTGTATTCAGAAGTACACCTCGTCAGGGACGAGGTGTACTTCTGAATACACGAAAGGCCTTGGAATCATTTTTCCTTTTCCTTGTGGGTTTACATCATTCATTCATGTCACGTGTTTAATTGTAAAATTCATCCCATATATATGGTCCAACGCGTGTTTGTCCAGCGTGAATTTGCTTATACACGGAAAAATAAATGCGAACAATTATTTGCCGAAAGCGAAAAATTTGATTATACACGGTCCGCCAAACACGCTCTAATACAGTAGTACTGTACGCGTGCCAATGCACGCTCTAGTGTTTTCTCCTACACTCTCCAACACTCTCGCATCTCCCTCCCTCTCGCCTCACCCCTCGCATCACCCTTTGTCTCAGTCCCGCTACCGCGTTAAGTTCAGTGAAGTTGTGTTGAATTGTTTTTGTCATATTTTGTCGTTGTTTTGCTATTACCCTTAGACAGCAGTATGACACCAAAACTAAAGCATTTGCAAGTGATAGTGAAGAGAAGAAAAGTCGTAAGGTTATGACATTAGCCGAAAAAATAAAGATTCTAGGTAAGTTGCGTGGTGGTATGAGCATAACATCACTTGGCCACGAGTATCACGTGAATGAGTCTTACCATACGCACCATTCGAAAGAGTGAGAAAAAATATGTGCTATTTTCATTTAATATATTTTTATTTATCATATGTAAATATCATTATGTTTGTGATTTTATTATGTTCTTATTTCATATACAATATAGGTAGTATAGGTAGGGAAATTCATTTATGTGTGAATAAAAAATCTACGTATCTACAGTAAGTATTAATGGGAGACTACGCGGCCGCGTTCACGTATCCCCATTTATCCCACAAGGTATTAAGTTTGTCCAACGCGGATTTACCTAATGCGCCGCCGTTCTCGAGGAGCCTAACCCCCGCGTTGGACGAGGGTTTACTGTATTACCAATTTCACTCGTAGCAAATGTGAAATAATTTTCTTCTTTTA
>JAJOZX010000205.1:342500-372500 GCA_023014485.1 Bathynomus jamesi | reverse complement strand
GGCATAGTGACAAGGAGCACCATCATGTTGATAGACGACGGGGATAGGATTGTTAGTACCGTCGTCTATCAACATGATGGTGCTCCTTGTCACTATGCCAAAATTGTTCAGGATTATCTAAATGGACGTTTTCCAAATCGCTGGATCGGACGCGGAAGCAACAGACCTTGGCCAGCGAGATCACCAGATTTAACCCCTTTAGATTTCTATGCATGGGGCTTTATCAAATCGCACGTCTATCAGACGAAGATTACGAGTCTTGAAAAACTTACGTACACGTATACGAACTGCTGCAGATAACATAACCCCGCAAATGCTCCAGAATGTGTTTAGAAATGCTGCGGAACGATTTGAGCTGTGCAGGGATACTGATGGGCGTCACGTCGAATCCTACTCTTAATTATTTAATAAATGTTACCACTTTATCATTTTATGATTGAATTCCATATAATTTCCAAGTGCTTCACAAAATTAGATCCTGACTTTATGTACACCCTGTATAAACGTGGTCAAAATTATGGTGTCACAATGAGAAAAATAAAAGTATGTTGGTATTAGTTAGGTTTACCGTCGGTAATGAAAATAAAGAATAACAGTATTTGTAGGATGTACATTTTAATGGAACTTACGTTAAAATTTTTCTATATTATTTATACTACAATAACTTGTTATAGCGCCAACGTCTTTTACTCAAAAATCTTGTTTTCTGCTCTATCACAGTTTGGCATATTTTAGTCATTCTTTTCAACAAATTTTCCAAATACTCTGATGTCAAATTATTCTACTCTTCTTGTAGATATTCCGAAATTTGAGTGGAGTTCGTTAAACTTCGGGATTTTGCCTTTCTTTCAAGTTCACCCCATATAATCTCAATTGGGTTTAGATCTGGTGATTGAGGAAGCCAATTCACTATTCTTAATACTCCATCTTCACTTTTTCTGTTCAAATCTCTTTGATAACACAGTGTTGTATGTTTGTCGTTAGTGTCTTGCTGGAAGATGAAGTTATTCCCAATCAAACGATGACGGGAAGGAATAGTATGGTACCGTAGGATACGATGGTACTTCTCTTTGTATTTATTTTTTATGCAGGAAGAAGGGTCCAATGTTTTTGGGATGCCTGGACACTCTGCGTTTGAAAGAGTGGAGGTCAAAGACAGAGTAAGAGATGGCTTGAGGAAGATTGTTCCAGAGTTGACCGGTTGCGTAGATGAAAGATTGAAAATACCGATTAACCATTACGTTTGAGACTTGGACAGAAAAAGAATGAAAATGCGTTAAAAGTACTGTGTGCTCTCCTCAAAGGAGGAAGCATGAAGTTAGAGAGTTCAGACGACCATTCTTCGTTATAATAGCGATAGTAAAGAGAGAGTAAGGCAATAGTGCGCTGAAGAGAGAGGGATTGAAGACAGTCCAGAAAGAGGAGGGAAATTGATGAGACGAAAACCCTTTGATTTCACCCGGTCAAGTAGATCTGTGTGGGTTGAGCCACCCAACACATGAGAAGCATACTCCATACAGAGGCGGACAAGACCCATGAACAGAGACAGCAACTGAGTGGGGAAGAAGGAATAGCGGAACCAGTACAGTACACCTAACCTCTTAGAAGCTGTTTCAGAAAGAGAGTATACGATGTGATCTTTCGAGGAAAGATCACGAGAAAGGGAATCGTCAAGAATGTTAAGAGAAGTGGGAGGATTGAGTTGTGTAGTGTTGGAGGTAAGGGAATAGTCGTGTGGAAGATTATGACGAGTAGAAAGATGAAGGAATTGAGTTTTTGAGGCACTGAAAGCTACAAAGTTTTCTCTGCCCCAGTCAGAGATAGTAGAAAGATCAGGGGTCAGGTGCACCATAGCCATTCTATGCAAAGCATGGAGTGACTGTTGAGAGGGAAGCTTTGTGAAGCAAGTGGAGAAGCGAAGAGTGGAACCATCGACATAGGAGTGGATAGGACAAGAAGTACGACTTAATAGATCATTGATAAATAAGAGGAAAAGAGTAGGTGCATGGACAGAGCCCTGAGGAACACCACTATTAATAGCACTATTAATAGCAGGCAATCTATAACCACAGCTATAGATCGGCCAGAAAGGAAATCAGAGATGAAGGCATAGATAGAAGGATAGAAACTGAAGGAGGGTAGTTTGGAAATTAAATATTTGCGCCATACTCCATCAAATGTTTTTGATATGTCTAGCGCAATTACAAGGGTTTCACCGAAATCGCGAGATGAGGATGACCATGAGTCAGAGAGATATGCAAGAAGATTCCTTGTAGAATCCATACTGACGATCTCAAAGAAGATTGTGAATAGAATGGTGTTCAAGAATCTTCTGGTGAGGATAGTTTCAAAAACTTTAGAAAGGTAAGAAATCAAAGCAACTGGACTATAGTTGGAGGGTTGAGAGCGTTTACCCTTCTTTGAAACAGCTTGAATGAAAGCGAACTTCGAACAGGAAGGAAAAGTACCAGATGGCTCTTGGGAACAACAGGAGGGATACCATCAAGACCGTACGCCTTCCTAAAGTTGAGCGCAGATAGGGCAGAAAAAAACATCTTTGGAAGAGATTCTAATTTTAGACATAATTAAGTCAGAGGCAATAGGAGATGGGGGAACAACACTGCAATCGTCCAGGGTTGAGTTGGAGGCGAAAATTTGAGTGAAGAGTTCAGTTTTATCAGAAGAGACGTCAGAATGGAAAAGAGGAGGGAAAGAAGAATTAAAGTTTTTGGGGAGGTTCTTGGTTAGGTGCCAGAAAGACCGAGAAGTAGAATGGGATAGGTTTTCATATTTTTGTCTGATGAGGGAATTTTTGACGAGTCGAAGAACAAATTTTGCACGATTCGGGGCAAAAATACAAACTTAGTGAGAATCAAGAGTTGGTTGGCGATGGTACCTTCTGAAAGGTACATATACACATATACAGTGTGTGTGTGTATATGTATATATATATATATATATATATATAATATATATAAAGACGACAACGTGTCGGCAGCCACGCAAGCAGTCGCTGTACAAGTATTTGCAGGAATTCATCAATTTTTTAACGTCATAAGGTCCTTATCAGAAATCAATTTAACTTTGTTCAACTCTTTTCGTTTCAAAAAGTCTATTCAAACGACCTGCGCCGAACAACAAATAAATGGAATATGAACTCTTCATGCCAGAAAAGGACGTTTTTTTGAATTGAATTGAATAACCTTTATTAATAATAAAATAAATACATTGGTTTTTACAATTTATAATGACATGAATAATTGCGAAGCTGGACTATTTATTTTATTTAATTTGGCCCTTAAGCTTTAGGCTTTACTGGGCTCAACTCCTTCAACTCCTTCAACGTTAACTCCTTCATTTACGATTTCAGAAGAACATTATATATATATATATATATGTGTGTGTGTGTGTGTGTGTGTGTGTGTGTGTGTGTGTATAAACTGTATATGTATTTTTTTACTCGATGTTCTTTGACCATTAATTGCATGAAGATTTTATTCATTTTATTCTGATAAATAAAGTTATTCATTTTATACTTTGGTGTCGTGATTGGAGCGGATTAAATCTTTGAATTTCAATTATTCATCGACATTTCTCTTGCAGTAAAATAGCCATAAATAAAAAATTAGTTGGATGAAATATAATGAATCATAAAATACAGTCGATTAAAAGAGACGAGACACTAAGCCATACCTCCGATATGGCCGAGCATATTCCGATATTTGTAACCGACGTTACATGAAATTTAAACCTGAAAAGTCTAAGTTCCTTTCCTCATTTTGTGGCGTTACTGTTTGTTTTATTATTATTGTTATTATTATTATTATTAATATTATTGTATACGCAAATTCCGTCGGTCTCTCTTCTCGACGTGGAAATTACTCGAAGAGCACCACCCTTTTGTACCTCTCAGAGAAGAGTGATTTTCCTCTATGCGTCTTTACAAAACGAATATACTGTGTGTGTATATATATATATATATAATATATATATATTATATATATATATATATATATATATATATATATATATGGGATTGAACTCAGAATGGTCCCTGAGATATTTTATGTTACACACAGACCGTGCATGGAACAAGGAATTCTTCTGGGAAAATTAAATCCACTATAGTTCGAATAAGTAATGGTAAGTGACAAATACTATAGTTTTTCCTTTTCATGATGTTAGCCCGACGTGGGCAACGGGTCACTCGCAAAGAGGCCCCAAAATATAGCTTCTCTCACCAGCTATCTGCCAAGCAGATAGGATCCAGTTTTGGAACAGGATCTAGCGTTTACAGCTACACCTAACCTACTATATTCAGAAGCTCAATATACACAAGAAACTCGTTACATTCACGTCAGATTGAATATATCAAAGAAAAAGGGGTAACTATTGTATTTTCAGTCAAAAACCAAAACTTAAACCTCAACTGGCAGAACTGAGCGTCTACCTTTTAAAGCACGTAACATGTCCGTTTCATGATGGGATTGAACTCAGAACGGTCCCCTGGGATCTTTTATGTTACACACAGTAGCTATATTTTGGGGCCTCTTTGCGAGTGACCTGTTGCCCACGTCGAGCTAACATCATGAAAAAGAAAAACTATAGTATTTGTCATTTACCATTACTTATTCGAACTATAGTGAATTTAATTTTCCCACAAGAGTTCCTTGTTCCATGCACGGTCTGTGTGTAACACACACACACACACACACACACACACACATATATATATATATATATATATATATATATGTATGGTGGTGTAGTGGTTAGCGTCGCTGATTACGAATCCATCGGCCCCGGGTTCGTGACCCGACGGCAGCCGGCGCGCAGCAAAACCCAGCTGTTCATCCTTCCACACAATAAAGAAAGTGGTTGGTAGATAAATGGGTACCCTAGGTGGCCTAGTGGTTAAGACACTGGGCTGCTGATGGGGCGTGGTTCGGATTCCACGTTAAACTGTACGTCTAAGGTGGAGTGAAAAAACTTGACCTTCGTCAGAATGAACAATTCGGGCGGAAGCTAACCAAAGGTGTGTATATATATATTTGGAAGAGTGAAGTCCATGGTGTAATGGTATCGCGTCTGACCGGCAATCGGAAGATCCCGGGTTCGATTCCCAGGTGGTTACTTCATTTTTTCATTTGTTCCGTTTTCTCTCTCTCGTCTTGCGCGGAATATCTCCTATACAAGCGTCGTTCTTTACGTTATTTATACTGCGTGTTCTTTGCAGTTGAATGTATATAATGTTACGGCATGCGGGAGGTGCCCCCTTGGGGCATTGGTTTCTGCGAGTATGTAGAAGAATTACGGCATTTGGAAGAGTGAAGTCCATGGTGTAATGGTATCGCGTCTGACCGGCAATCGGAAGATCCCGGGTTCGATTCCCAGGTGGTTACTTCATTCATTTTTTCATTTGTTCCGTTTTCTCTCTCTCGTCTTGCGCGGAATATCTCCTATACAAGCGTCGTTCTTTACGTTATTTATACTGCGTGTTCTTTGCAGTTGAATGTATATATATATATATATGTGTATATCTATACACACACCTCATTCTCCCTGTAATGCAATGGGTAACAACAAAATACGCCAACTGATATTATCGCTTTTACTTCCAGACAGAACGTATGCTGTTTCAGTATCCCAAGAAATACTATGAGATAGAAACTTTATTTTGACCGTTTAATGCATAGGCCTTCTCTCTAAGACTGAGCAAAATTTCTGCAGTAAGGTTAAAGCAGTTTTCCTATTACCAAATCACAATAAACTTATTTCATTGACATCATACTGAAATATTACACTTTTAATGGACTAAATTAAAATTAATTTTTCAGGAAAAAGGAGAGTCTTCTTCTTCTTCCGCAGCTTATTATCCCATCTTTACATGGGGTCGCTGTTTTTGGTTCGTCTTCTCCACTCTCCTCTGTCGTATACCGCGTCCTCCTCCAAGTCCTTCTCCCTGATGTCATTCAGGAAAAAGGAGAGTGATGGTGTAAATTTCTTTTTAACTTAAAAATGAAATTCACTTGACGCCATTAGAAATGTAATATTTTCGTATGTTATCAGCGAAGTAACTACATCGTAATTTGGTGGCAAGTGAGATGCCACCTAACTAATAGGAAAATTTAAATTTATTTTTTACAGTGTGGCGTTAGCTGAAATACAGCCAATAGAGCGTCTATTATGCGTTAAAGAGCTAAAAGAGAAGGTCACAGGTAGTCCGCTTCCCTCGGGCCAAACCAGGGCAAAGGAGCCTTCTGAGGTATCATCTTATCTTCCCCATACGGACTAACGAAGCTGTTATACAGTTGATATTCATTACAGAGGTATAAAGACTAGTAAAATTGTCTTACTACGAAACAGTTTTCTGTCTTACTAACTTATTTAGAACCCTTTTTAAAGACTTAAGGGTTATCTCTTATTTAATATGACTTGCCACATCTTTTAGAATTCTTTATCACCTTAAAAGATATAAAACGGTTACGTAATTTATAACGAAATGATAAATTAATGTCTTGAATTAAGGGTAGAAAAAAATGCTCTTATTTCATACTCCAAAAGAATATAACATTTTATTATTTTGGAAGAGTAGAATTAAATGGCTTTCAGAATATTTATACAACCCTCCAAGGCAAGATTATGATATTATAAGCGTTCTTTAATATTTCTTACTGGGATCTTATTTGCCATGTAAAATGTTTCATTTTTCAATGCATACAGAGAGAGAGAGAGAGAGAGAGAGAGAGAGAGAGAGAGAGAGACTTCTGCATGAGTAATTTTAGAAGACTTATAGCATGTGAAGTTTTTTAAAACTCAACTAAACTTGTCAATGCTTAGTGAGTCTGTTCCGCACCCCTTTCAGATAAGCGAGTCCTATCTGTACATTTGTTAAATGATTATATTCTTAGAAAGTCCCCGTAATTATATACAGTATGTTCACTCTTTTCAAAAATGCATTTACTTTTATGTTTTGCTCCGCATAGCAGCAATTAACGCATATAGTAAACAAAACTGTCGCTATACGTATGAATCTTTTAGAATTTGATGCTTTGAATGAAGTGTTTACACTTGTGAGGTTAGTGTCATAATTAAGTGTATTCTAGTCTATTTTCCATATTCAGAAGAATGAAGCCGACACATCAAATCCATTCTCACCGTAACCTCTCATTCTTGTTAAATACATCGAATTCCATTGCCATTTAGTTTATGATTAAGAGTGCTTTGATCATCATTAGGCGGATCAATAGAATATTAACTGCATAATTATATGTAAATAATAGATACCCCGTATTCAGTCATCGTTCATGGTGCAGATTTGAGGAAAACCTCTCTGTCGGAACAACATCGAGGTTAATAAAGCCGTGTTGCTACATGCTTTTAAAGGCATATATGTAGCAACACTAAATAACCACTTCACTCTTAGATCTTTTACCTTCCTTTCAATGGAATTTAGTAGACTTTGCAGCCATTTCCAACCTATTTCTGTCTGTGAATTCAAATATTTAATTGGTAACAATTCTTGTCATTGAAAGTCTAAAGTGATAAAAATACCTCATTTACGACACTGTTCTCTTTTCCTATATTTTAGCTAAGTAAAGTCGGTGATTAATTTTCCGTCTTTTAATCCACAAAAGGAACTGAAATCTTCTGATACCGAAATAACTCTTTGTTGGAAAGAAGCCTTTCCTGAGACTGAATCAAATCGTCTGGCGTTAGTCAGAATAAAATCAGTAAAGTGACCGCTGACCAATAAAGGGTTATGGGAACCTGAATGACAGGCTTCTTTCTTGTCTGTGCAAGGCAAGCAAATGTCAAGAAGAGAGAGAGAGAGAGAGAGAGAGAGAGAGAGAGGATTATTAATAGAATTTCAAGTTATCTAATTCTAAAAGGAAAATATATATATATATATATATATAAATATATATATATATATATATATATATGTTAAACACAGACCGTGCATGGAACAAGGAACTCTTCTGGGAAAATTAAATCCACTATAGTCCGAATAAGTAATGGTAAATGACAAATACCATAGTTTTTCTTTTTCATGATGCTAGCCCGACGTGGGCAACGGGTCTCTCGCAAAGAGGTCCCATAAATATAGCTTCCCTCACCAGCTATCTGCAAAGCAGACAGGATCCAGCTTTGGGACATGGATCTGGGTTTAAAGCAAGCCTAGTCCCACTACATTCAGAACCTCTATATAAGTAAAAGACTCGTTGCATTCACGTCGGATTGAATAAATCAAAGAAAAAGGGGTAACTATTGTATTTTTAGCCAAAAAAAACAAAACTAAACCTCAACCGGGACATTGAGCGTCCACTTTTCAAGGCACGTAACACGTCCGTTTAATATACACAAACTCAGAATGGTCCCCTGAGAAACTTATATGTTAAACACAGACCGTGCATGCAACAAGGAACTCTTCTGGGAAAATTAAATCCACTATAGTCCGAATAAGTAATGGTAAATGACAAATACCATAGTTTTTCTTTTTCATGATGCTAGCCCGACGTGGGCAACCCGTTGCCCACGTCGGGCTAGCATCATGAAAAAGAAAAACTATGGTATTTGTCATTTACCATTACTTATTCGGACTATAGTGGATTTAATTTTCCCAGAAGAGTTCCTTGTTCCATGCACGGTCTGTGTTTAACATATAAGTTTCTCAGGGGACCATTCTGAGTTTGGTGTGTATATATATATATATATATATATATATATATATACACACTGGATTTTACTTTGACCTCAAAGTCAATTAAAGTAATACTGAATCCAGTTATTTAATATATATTCTCTGTTCTCGCGTTCAGCTGAGTTTAATAGAAGGGTAACTGAAAGAAAATTCTTTTTCAAAACCAGATTAAAAGAGAAAATAGGGAAGCAGTGTTAAATATTTACAGTCTAATCTCACTTCAGGAATGTAATCTTTGCTGATATGAAGCTACTGTATAAGCAATTTCGGATCTATTCGGATAAACCCGCGGAACAATATATATATATATATATATAGTGTGTGTGTGTGTGTGTGTGTGTGTGTTACTGTCAATCTGTGAAACCAGTCATTTCACTTAATGCCGAAAAATTTCAGGCATTTCGCCTAATTCGATTAATGACTTTGTGAAGGTTAGGTTAGGTTAAGTTAGGGTGGTTAGGTTAGTTTAGGTTAGATTAGGTTGATTAGGTTAGGTTAGGTTAGGTTGGTTAGGTTAGGTTGATAATGCGTATTACCTTTGTTTAAGGGTCACAGGTATTATGCGAAATGACTGAAATTTTTAGCCGTTACGTGAAATGACTAGTTTCACAGATTAACTGTAACATATATAATATATATATATATATATATATATATACGGAATATCATGCATGAACACGCACACTTTTCCATGATCAACAAATCAGAGTTCGAACCCACCGTCCCTTGAGAGTAGGTGAGGAAGCCCATTATTTTTATGGTCTCTTCCCGTCCAAGAATGATAGATCCGAAAAGAGTCAATCCTGAAATTAAACCATTCCTATTCCCACTCTTTGATTTATTACTTTGTTGGAATTTATTTAGAAAAAAATCCTCAAATCCGCAATTGCGTCACTGAACTTTATTTTTCCTTTCCGAAATTAGGAAATTCTTTTTCCCAAAGCTGCAATTCTCGCTTTAAACATTCCCACTTTCGGATCGTGAAGAGAAATGGAAATGGTGCCAAATGGAAAGTAATCTATTTTATGAAGTTTTATTATTATTTACTAGTTACTGGGAATTGTCCTCTCGAAGTAGTTACTTTTGGCTTGAGCACACTTCCTAAGTTCCTCAAAATTCTATAAAACCATTTTTGAAAGGCCTGTATTAGAATTGGGAGGGTGAGGGGGAAGGGCGCTGCTGCACGATTGTCGCGTTCGATTTGATCACGGAAATGTCCTTAAATCTTTTCCCTTTCAGAGGGGGATTTGGGCTTACAAAACGGAGAGAAGTCTCAGGGAACAAAATCAGCGTTGCAGAGCTACGTGATGCCCTACCATTACGATACCATAAGAAGAAGTAAATACCGGAGCGGTTCCCTATTCCCGGGCCCCGTTAAGAATTAGTGTTACTCCATTCCATAATTCTTCCTACTTTTGTCATTTATTAAAAATATAAGAAAATATTACAAATGAAAGTGTGGAGGATAAGATGATGAAAAGGCGAGTTTTGGTTCTTCAGTTTAGATCAAATATATAAATGTCCTTTCAGAAAACGAAACCACCCGGTGGAGCTTTAAAGTTTCATGTTGGTTGGTTGTCCATTCTACGAATTCTTCCGTAAATTTAGTCTGATTTCATGAACATAAGTAACAAAGTACATGGGATAAGGGCAACTATTTTTTTTCAGAATTACTGTATATTTTTAAATTCTCCGACAGCGTTCTTTTTTCAGTATCTTTTCGAGCTGAAGTGAAAGTGTCCTATCTATATTCCTTTTAGATAAGTACAAGTTTTGTATGAATTTATTTATTTCAGGATCGGCTTTTCACGTTCATTCTGAGAAATACCTTTAGCATTTTTTAGTCTCTCTCTCTCTCTCTCTCTCTCTCTCCTCTCTCTCTATATATATATATATATTAGAGGCCTGCTTAACTGTCTGAAATCCGGAACTGCCCAGCTCCAAACCACTCACTAAGTGTCTTTGAACTTGGACTGTTGAAATAACAGTGTGGGTATATGTAGCTGGCGGAGCAGACCCAAGTTTATCCCAAAGAAATCACAGCAATTACTGCTCACTCAATGGCATTCCCATTCGCATTCGTGATCTACAAATGAGACTGTACAAAAATGTAAAAGTCCTCATTTCAGAAAAGCGTTTCCTGATTTGGGAAACAATGTCACTACATTCCCACTTGCGGCAAACCAATCAGAACCTAACCTAACATTAGCCAAACCAATCAGAACCTAACCTAACATTAGCCAAACCAATCAGAACCTAACCTAACATTAGCCAAACCAATCAGAACCTGATTTATCGTATCATAACCAATTATAACCTAACCTAACCAATGAGAATGACATGAATCGAGAATAGACCTATTTAAAAATGCCTCGTTTGAGATTCTCACTTTCTCACTTTTTCATTCTTGGCCGTAGAATCGAGTGGGAATGACGATGATGAGAGCAAACCATCGCAGCATATTGAATGGAACTTCTTTAGTAAGATTTATTAGGCACCCCTAACTACCAGTAATCATTATAATTTCTAGACTAGGGCCTGGAGATGATATAACTTATGACCTGTAGAATGAAAATAAACATTCTAATTGCTTAGAAACCTGGTCTGAGTAACCTTCCAAATGTTTTCATGTTTATCATTGCCACAGGAGTTCATCTGACTTCAAGAAGTTAAGAAAAATTTTCACATATATTTTGATGAGCAGAAAAAACTTCAGTAAGGTAATTGTATGGCCCTCGAGCTTTGCTTGCTTATGCCCTAGAACGAAAAAATGTTTATGAGATAGCAATGGGTCATCGTAATTACTAAAACCTATATAACAATCTTAGCGAAGCAATTTTAGCTATTCTAATAGACCTTACGCAATATAGAACTAATTAATGACCATTAAAGTTTAGATCTTTCGTCTTCTCAGTTTGCAGAATTTGGCCGAATTTGCATCGAGAAATAGCTGCGGGTAGGCCGCCTGCACCTCACTGCACTCAGATCAGCAGATGAATAACTGTTTACTAAAATTATTAAATTTTGCCTCTCCATACCCCTAAAAAAAAAAGATTTTTCCACCAAGATCTTGAGATTTCGGGCCAAATTTTTTAAACTGACTTACATTAGGCTGTAATGCAAATGACATTAAATGAATAGCTTAACTTAAGGTAATAACGGCATGAAAATACACAAATGAGACTTTTGTTAGAAAACTTAAGAAAATAGTAATTTTTTAAGCAAAATAAAAAAAATGAAGCTAACAGTAAACGTTTAATTGCTGCTTCGAGTCTACTTATACTTAAAACTTCTAAATAATTTGTTTATATATTATATATAAAAGTACGACGTGTGCAGTATGAGCATGTGGCTAAAGTAACTGTATAAAATCTGTTATTATAACAACACTACAGAGGGTCGACAAAAGTAAATAGACACCTTCGGTTTCCCATAGTTTTGGATTTGATAATAAAAGTCGATAAATAAGAACAGATTTATTGAATCAATAGATTCAGAATTTTTTTGCTTTTTCCTTTGCATTATATAAAGCTGATACACGTTCTGGCATTCCATTGATGAGTTTTGCCACTTTTTCTTGAAGACAATCATCATGGTGTCTATTTACTTTTGTCAACCCTCTGTAGTCTGTATGCTGTTTTTCTCTTTTAATATTTAGACGTGCAGAATTTTTATAGAGGTTTAGAACCTTTAATCAAAAAATAACGACAGAGTAGCGAGAGATAAAGTAAAGTTTATTTTATGAATATTATATTTTACGGCATCTTCGTTGTCCTAAATATTAAAGTGTCATTTAGGCGTTCTGTTGACATGCAATGTGTTTTAAAAAGTATTAAAAATTAACAAGAAATATGACTACTTTAAATAATATCGCTCTATTTACGTAACATACGCGATGAATTCAGATTCATGGAGTAATTTCCAATCTACAAATGTAAATTTTTAGTTACTCTACATATAACAAAATGAGACTCAATTGTCGAAAAAAAGAGGTTTGATGTATTTACAAATTTACAATTTTTTTTTTATCGTGTATTATAATTCCGATTTCTTATTAGCAAGTTAAAGTTTAAGGTAATGTAGTTAAGCGTTTCTTGTTTTTTTTTTAATTTATAAGTACTTTATCATTCATTCGGATAATATTATGAGCAGTTCTAAGCACAAAATTACTTTATTAAAGCGATTCGGATGCATTTCCCTATTTGTAAAGCGTTCAGGTTTTGAGCTGGATCTACTTTTTCAATATTTAAACACCCTTGAACAGTTTTGAAAAAAGTTATAACACATTTAAGAGAAAGATAATCAAATTTTTGCCTCGCTACGGAATGGGGAATGGTGGCAGACCTATAAATTTCGACACCTCAGGGCCTTTATTATACAGTGTCCCAAAAGTTACCCCGTTTAAATTCAAAAGTTCGAAGCTTCTTGAATAATAGGTTTACAACAATCGGCTAGGCTTTATTTTAAATCTTGAAGTTCTTTAACTTCGGGTGGTATACACATTTTGACACACTTTGAGATATCTCTCATTTTAGCATGGTTGCCTTCAAAAAACAGGAGAAATGTGGATATGAATCACAAAATCAGCGTTCCTGCTGCAAAAGCCAAATTTTTTTTGTAACACTCTTGAAGTGTCCAGTCTGGCAATCCTGAGACACGTGTTCTAACTTTCCATGACCACTCAACAATTCCTGTACACTGGTATAGGACAAGAGACTCGAAACTGTCTAAAGGGCATGAATGCAAACACGCAGCAACACGCAACAACACGCAACACAAGAGAGTTGCAAACACTTCTCGTGCATGCTGAAAACCTAAAGGTTCAGAACATTTTACGTAAGCTGTAGCCTTTAAATTCTTTGTTCTGGCGACAAATGTATTTTGCGTTGACCCGTCTCCTTCTGGTACTGCCCACATTTAAGAAGACGACCTTGTGATAATTTACTCAATGAGAGAGGTACCAAAGTGTGGCGAAGTGCCGGATAGACCACTAGAAAGGTAAAACATTAACAATCCAACCAGTTACTATGGGCCTAATATTTAAGATTTTCTTTTTTAGTTAATTTACGCACTTTTGCAATAAACTGTAGCGTTCCTTCATCTTACATTACAAAAATCCTTTCCATTATATTCATTTAATAAAGCGATTTTATTTCACTTTATTACATTATTTTATCTTTGAAATTTTTCAATTACTTTTCCATTTTGTGTCTTCGCTCTTCGTTAACGTTCAATTTTATTACTCGATGAACCTCATCTAAAAAGCGAAATTGACCACACCCAATAAGAAATCATACGATATTTATCCATCTTTATATCCGCAATTTTATTTCCTTGTTTTTACTTGCGTGCATATAAAGAAATGTACACACACACACACACACACACACACACACACACACACACATATATATATATATATATATATATATATATAATATATATATACGTATATACAGGGTGTTTGAAAACTTTCTGTACAAATTGTAATGGGCGATAGGCAACACCAAGACAAACCCTTTTCGTCTATAAGTGTATGTCCGCTGACGTCACCATTCGGCGCGAGAGGGCGCCGCTGCAATTGGCTAAAAGGTGAAGTGGGCTAGACTCGCGCTTGCCGCGGACATTCTTAAATCGGACGTAGTACGCGTAACATGGAGCGCTTCACGACTGCTGAGATGGCTGACATGCATATGGTGTATGGGGCTGCCAATGGAAACGGAAGAGCTGCTGTGAGGTTGTACCGACAGCGCTTCCCAAACAGACGTGTGCCAAACCACCAAACGTTTGCGCATTTGCATCGGCGACTGCGAGAAACTGGAACATTCCATGCAAACATGCATGACACTGGTCGGGAGAGAAACGTGCGCACTCCTGACATGGAAGAAGAAATCCTACGGCGATTTGAGGACAATCAAAGCGCAAGCACGCGAGGTGTTGCACGTATCCTCGATGTGAACCACGACCTGGTCTGGAGAGTGTTGCACGAGCAGCAGTTACATCCGTTTCATCGTCAGAGAGTCCAGGCATTACAACCTCGGGATTACCCTCTTCGTGTGGAATTCGCACGCTGGTTTCTGCAGCAGACAGCGGTGCAGCCTAATTTTCCGGCTTATGTGCTATTCTCAGATGAGGCCTGTTTCACACGTGAGGGTGTGTTTAACATGCACAATTCTCACGTGTGGGCGCACGCAAATCCACATGCTACACGGGTGCATGCTCATCAAGAACGGTTCGCCGTCAATGTTTGGGCGGGTATCGTCCATGACAAGTTGATTGGGCCGTACCTGCTGCCTGCCCGACTCGACGGGCGGGTTTATCGGATATTTCTTGAAGAAACGTTGCCGGAACTGCTGGAAGATGTTCCCGTGGCTATTCGTAGACGAATGTGGTTTCAACACGACGGGGCCCCAGCACACTCCAGCAACGATGTGCGGGATTATCTGAACGCCACTTTTGGGGACCGATGGATAGGCCGGGGTGGGCCCGTAGCCTGGCCACCGAGATCGCCCGATTTAACATGCCTCGATTTCTTCCTGTGGGGACACATGATGAACCTCGTGTACGAGACTCCCATTTACTCAGAAGAAGACCTCGTAGCAAGAATCGCTGTCGCCGCTGGAACTGTTCCCGAAATGCCGGGAATCTTTCGACGTGTACGTCGGTCAATGCTTCGACGCTGTCGGGCATGCATTGATACTACCGGTCGCAACTTTCAGCACCTTCTTTAAATAAACATGCCGTCTTTAAATAAACATGTTACTGTACACGTACTACGTCCGATTTAAGAATGCCCGCGGCAAGCGCGAGTCTAGCCCACTTCACCTTTTAGCCAATTGCAGCGGCGCCCTCTCGCGCCGAATGGTGACGTCAGCGGACATACACTTATAGACGAAAAGGGTTTGTCTTGGTGTTGCCTATCCCCCATTACAATTTGTACAGAAAGTTTTCAAACACCCTGTATATGTATATATATATATATATATATATATATATATATATATATATATATATATATATATATATATATATATATATATATATATATGTATATATATATATATACAGTATATATTGGTATCACTAGCCGCCAATATCACTAAGAGTAAACGATCACCTTGGCATTTCAACAAGACCATCACTCTCTCTACATAAACCATCAAATTCTTCCATTAGAGACCTTTCATACTAAAAAAAAAGATCATCCTTTACACACTTCACATTTCAAAATTATTAACCCTATTAACACCAACCAACTGACAGACTTACATATTTTAGAATCGTTACACACATTAGATAACAAAAAAAAAAAAAGAAACCCTTAAACGACTTCACTTCCCCTCTCAACCTTTCCATTCATGAATGAACCTTCAAAAATGTAGATTAATTTGAACTGTATTATTTCATATATATATATATATATATATATATATATATAAAAAAGCAATAATAAGTTAGATTTAAGATTGCACCGAAGATGGAACATATGTCAATATATATATATATATTATATATATATTATATATATATATATATATATATATATATATATATATATATATATATATATTAATATATATATATATATATATATATATGGAGAAGCATGAATAAAAATAATGTTGAGAACTTTTCCTTATAAAATTGCCGTTTCCAGCTGACAAACGGATTACAAGCATTAATTCCGCAGAACTTCATCATGTCGACGTTCGACCTTATTTAGGTCGACCTAATTCCAATTCGACCTTATGTAGGTGCATGGATTTAATCTCTATGTGAAAATGAAAAGTTCGTTCATTATGTAAATGAATATGACGTTATATATATATATATATATATATATATATATATAGATAGAGAGAGAGAGAGAGAGAGAGAGAGAGAGAGAGAGAGAGAGAGAGGAGGGGCGACAAGCTTGACCTTCGTGAAATGAGGAATCATCGCGCGGAACCTTTGAAAGGTTGAAAGGTATATATAAAATTTTTATTGAAGATTTTAAATGACAAGTCTAACCTAACCGGGTGTAATCTGACCTAATCTTACCTAAACAAACCTATCCTAACCTACTGTAATCTAAACAAGCCTAGACTTAACCCCTTCATCACGAAGAGGTACAAACCTACCTCAAAAAACTGTATTTCTGAACGTTATTGCAGGTATATCAAACTAGGTTGAAAGGCCAAATGGACCTAAATTTGGTGGAACCTTTCAGCTTTACCTGTTTAGAACTTTTTCATGCACATTTTTATGGAAGTCAACTTTGTTCTTCTACAGAAAATTTCAAAAGTAAATTATGAATTAACATAAAACCAAAAATAAAAAGTAAATTGATAAAATTACGGTGAAAATATTAAGATTAAAAAAAAATAAATAAACATTAAAGGTGGTATGAATGTTGTTGGACCAGTAGTATGGGTGATAATAATAATGATTGGGGTGTTTAACTTCCTTCGCAACATCTAAGGCCATATGACGGAGAGGACCTACAGCTTTACGTGGGATCCGAACCACGGGTCGCTACGTAATCTGGACGCGGAGGACGGTCTCCCATTCAACTACTACCCAGACCCAATGTCGCTAACTTCGCTGATCAATGGGAAGCGGTGTTACGACATTGGCTACGACGTAGCCCAGTATGGGTGATGTTGTCAAAAGGGTGTAAGTGGCAGTTTTGCAAAATATTACTCTCGTATTAGATTATAAACTAAATTATTTTCCACTTTTCAAGCTGAAATTTCCGGTTTGGCCAAATTTCTCGACTTTCCAATGTTGCAGAGTAATTTTTTAAATTTCCCATTACTTCTCTTCATTTCCCCTCATGTCCGTTATAAGGCTAACTAACGAAAATATCACGACCTAACCTAACCACTTGTCAAGGGCGTACAGTTGACCTAACGATTGGTTAGGTTAGGTCGTGATATTTTCGTTTGTTAGCCTCATAAGGCTAACTTATAAGGCTAACTAAAGAAGGCTGGGGCCCTGATCTTCAGGTGATCCGACTTTCCTTCTTGTAGTATTGCGATGCAACTGCATTTGCAACTCCCGTCAACTAGCACTGTACCCAGGCGCGAAACAAGGAGGGGGGGCTACGTCCGTAGCCAATGTCGTAACACCGCTTCTGAGCGAAGTTAAGCGACATTGAGTCTGGATAGTAGTTGGATGGGAGACCGTCCTCCGTGTCCAGATTATGTAGCGACCCGTGGTTCAGATCCCACGTAAAGCTGTAGGTCTCCTCCGTCATATGACCTTCGATGTTGCGAAGGAGGTTAAACAACCCCAGTCATTATTAAGTGGGGGGGGGATGCGCGGGGTCTTAACTTCTCTAGCTTTAACCTGAATAACATCTCGTATTTTAATAACTAATAATTTTTAATATTATTGTATAATATTATATAATACTGGGCTGGCAATATTTACATGACACTGACATGACAAATCCTAAATCCACGCCCCCCCCCTATATCCGCCCCTGATACCAACGGTATGGTTGTGTAAGAGTTGTACGTAAGGTGACCAATTCAACAAACCTAAAAATCAGGAGCTTTGGTTGATGTACCTTCTGATATAATTCTTCAGAACGAAAAAACGCTCTATTTCAGATCATAAAAACGGTCGGTAATACGCTTTGTTCTCTCTATTTATTCATTATTTATGGTGTTACGCATTTCCCATCAAATTCCTCAGAAGCGAGAGGTTCAGCGACCGAATATCCTTCCACTCTAACCCAAACTAACTTATACCAAAAATATACCATTGATTTTAGATTAGTCGTTAGTTCTCTTTACTTCTCACATGTAATCCTGTAATGGAAATATTAATATTTTATCGTAAGGAAAATTAAAGTTGCGTGATACGGCCTTAACCTAATCATTTCATTACATATAATTTGGGGTCGCAATTAAATGAAACTGTTTTCGTTTAGACAAATTCATGAAAATAATGGAGAGAAAAACCTTGGCAAATTTAAGTACGTGGAAAGTCTTTGATAAATTAATAGTATTTATAGTGATTTTACGTGAAAACTATCTTGATCACCATATTAGTATGTAATTATATAATTATTGGATTTATTTATTATAGTGTCAATACAACATCATATAAATGTCCACTTCATTTAAAGTCGATAGATATAGCAACATTACTTAAACCTGTCCACTGGGGTATATTTTAGTGACAACAAAAAAAAAAGTTATTCCAAGTCCTTTCGTTTACTCAATAGTACACCTCGTCAGGGAATGGACGAAAAATTAATCCATTCCCTGATGAGGTGTACTGTTGAATATATGAAGGAACTTGGGATCATTTTTTTTTCTTTGTGGGTTTGCATCATTCATTCATTTCACGATTTTAATTGTGAAATTCATCCCATATATATATATATATATATAAATAATTATATATATATATGAAAATTATTTCACGAAAGTAACACGTGAAAAATATTTATGATGAATAAAGCCACGAAGGAAAGGAAACACAGAATGGTGCTCAAGCGCTTTTGTCTAATGACATCCTCAGGATGTCATTAGACGAAAGCGCTTGAGCACCATTCTGTGTTTCCTTTCCTTCGTGGTTTATTCATCATATATATATATATATATATATGCAATGGCATTTGTTATGCCCGAATTAAAAAAAAAGAACAATAAGTATTCAGAAACCCTGAACAATATTTTTTGTGCGCCTGCAAAGTCTCGTTTGAACAATAGCCAAGAAAAACGTTTAAATAATAGAAAAAAAGAAACAGTGCAAGCCCTGTTTCTCGTGTTGAAAGAGTTTAAAGAGTGGGAAAAAGCTCTCAACAATCGACAATCACGGTGTGGTCAAAGTGAGAGAGGGAGATAGCATAGAATCTTGACCTCAATTAATGCCAGTTTCGCCAAACAAAAAAAAATGGGAAACTAACCACCTACACGACCATTATTAATGGTTACCGAATAAACGCAAAGAGTCCTTGCTCGCCAGGTGAGGTCTAATCCAAATTGAAAACTGGGATGTAGCTACAACGACTGTGGCTCGGTGAAAACCTCGAGTCACAGCTGCCATTGTAAAATGAAGATTAACACGCCAAAGAAATCGTTAGATTGTATTTCGAAAACCTGTTTTATTTTCAAACGAATCTCGCTTTAATCAGTTCACGTCGAATGGACGCATATATACGCGTATATGAAGAATGGATAATGATGTAAGCATTTTAGAAACCCTGTTTGCAGTTCACGATTCAACACAATCGTTTTAAAATACTGTTTTGGTAAGCGATTTTGGGTGCTGGAAAACTGACTCGGTACTCAATGAAAGACACCCTGCTAAATACCTATTCATTCTTGAGAAACATCTGCAAAGGAATTGTCCCCCGTGTCATAACGAAGATACAAAAGGGGTTACAGATTCTCCCTTGCATGATCTATGCCAAGGCGTCTTAAGAGTTACGCGTAAGGTGACCAATTCAACAAACCTGGAAATCAGGAGCTTTGGTTAATGTATCTTCTGATCTAATTCTTCAGAACCGAAGAAGTTAGAAGAAAAATTACTCGATAGTAATTGAATGTTCTTCCTTCGTTGTCTACATCTGAAATAAAATGTGCAGCACAGAGGAGGTTTCGTCCCCTCGTCGCTGGAGCGTGTAAATTATAAGCGAAGCCGTTTTATTATGGATTCCACGTTAAATTATAGGTCTAAGGTGGAGTGACAAGCTTGATCTTCCTCAAGAACTCAAGAATATATGCTCACGTAATATCGTTTAAAATTATATTATCAGTAAAAACAGAACTATATATATATATATATATATATATATATATATATATATATATATATATATATATATATATATATATATATATAGGCAATATACTTTAATCTGAAAAAAAAATCCCCTTTTTCAAAATATTTTTTTCCTTTAGAGTTTTCCTTTAACAGCGATGTATTGGTTTTTCTGAGAGAAACTATTGTGGAAGGGTCGAAATGAAAGGTTTGGTAGAGCACTTTTAAGCTCTTTTTGTATTGCTTTCATGTTTTTTTTAATTTGTTTTATTTCATTTTGCTTTCGAAAAGCAAAAATATTTTTTTTAAGCGATAGAAAGTCATGCTGAAATTCCCATTTGCTGAAGTTATCAAATAATTATGTCATTAAGAGCATTTTAATATAATATCAGCATACATGAATACACGACAAATGCTGAAGGACTTTTATTGCATTAAACCAATTAAAAATACTTTTATTTTGCCTTGTTCGCGTTGCGAGGTCATACAATACTTGTGTGTGTGTGTGTGTGTGTGTGTGTGTAATGAAAAAATACTCATTTAGATTTCGCACGTATAATGTACTTTCATGCTGAGAAGGAAATTAATTTGTAAGTGATGGATAAATTAACAACTGAAGTGTAAAATTTTAGTAACTTACGAGTACATATAAAGGGTGGCCCAAAAGTAAGGACACATAGGCGAAATTGATATCTATTAATACTGTTTGTTTTCTCTGCTCCAGATGAAACATGGATGGGAAATTAACGAAAGGCGAGTGAGGTTGGTTTTCATGTACGCAAGAGAAGAAAGCACGTACTGAAGAGGAACAGAAGACCCGAATAACAGTTGAATATTCTAAGCTTTCTCCTGTTGTATTGAGAAGTGTATCGAAGTTAATGGGTCTCAGTTTGAGCATTTATTATGAATAAACTAACATAATGCGTAAATAGATTATTTCCCCTGTGTCCTGACAGTATATATACACACAGTATATTAAATTTCATTTTAATTGCGTTCGTTTATTGTCCACGCACTACCATGCGTGGACAAATCTTTTTTGACTCCCACTAGTACTTTGCGGATGGCTCTTCTGAAGACTATAACTTCTTTCAGAAGAAACTACCCGACATGCACTTTACACCAAAAGATAGAGGATGTCGTCGCGAATATTCTGATGAAAACAAACATCGAACAAATTCGCTCACTACAAAAGCGCTTAGAGCAAAGTTTATGTAGCCAAAATGTTGTTCAACTGAGTAAGATTTTTCTCCGCATGACGCTTATTTGTCCGTGTGACGCTGAACGGAGCTTATTCGTCGATCAAACTTGAGTGAGAATATCAAGGGTATTCTGTCTCGAATTAATAAGAAAAAGGCTAATAACTATATTAATGAGGGTAATAATGATAATGATAATAACAATAAAGATAATAATAATAATTACGATGATAATGCCAATAACACGAATGAATCGTGTTGCGGAAAAAATTCAATGGTACTTGCAGGAATAAGGACGGGAAAATTAAAGTGGATTATGAAGAGGAATACTGCAGAAATAATGAAATCATAAACAAAATAAGGGAAAAGGTATATAAAGCATTAAAGGTTTTACGAATTTTAGTCTGGGTTTGGTTTTTTTGAGGGGGTTATTCGATCTTCAGACGTAATCTTCTTTAAATTTTATTCCATTTGAGTGACAAATAGTGTTTTTCCGTATTGAGTCTACAGATATATAAAAAATATTATTCTAAAGTAAATACAAGCGGTTTACGATTACGGATACTTGCGGTTTTTGGTCCGGTTTGCGTAGAGCAAGCCTGAGGTAGTACGTGCACGTGATTGATACAAGTAAATTCGTGCTGTCTTGGGGAGGAAACACAAACGTGCGGTGCAACTTGCTCCTGAAGAATCATGCACCGGGACTGATAATAACTAGAGGTGTCTGCAATACAAACTAACAAAAATTAAAATAAATTGAATACGGAAATGGATGCTTTGTTGACTAAACTAATACAGAGCATTGTTGCTTTCAGTGATGAACCACGTACGGAAGCCTCGTCAGTATTTTAACACGCTATTTGCTTAGCAATGCTGCTGCGAGCTGCTCGTACCTTGAAATGGGGGTATGGCTTCTCCAGGAAAACTAAGCTAGTTTCCCTGAAGAGGAGTTGAAATATATATATATATATATATATCATCCACGCATGGTAGTTCGTAGCAAATCTTTTTTTGACTCCGACTCGCACTTCGCAGACGGTTCTTCTGAAGGCTATAACATTTTTCAGAAGAACTACTCCACAAGTACTTTATACTAAAAGGACATCTTCACAAAGAATTTGATGTAAACATCGAACAAATTCGTTCACAATAAAAAAGTTTAGAGCAAAGTTTATGTGGCCAAAATGTTGTTCAGATGAGGAAGGGTTTGTCCGCATGACAATGGGCAGGAGCTTATTCGTCGAGAGTTTCAAGCTTCGCCCAATGGAGCTATTTTACAATTTGTGTTGTTTGTGGTAAAATATAAAAAAATAATTTTGTGCATCTTGTTAGACTACTCTTGTATAAAACTTTTAGACTCTTTTGTAAAATCGAGAAAAAGCAACTCAGCCCATAAATTTACAAAAATATCACAGCCATAAAAAGTTTGAGCTTCATTTCGAAAGCCAGTGAAACCAAATTTCTGAGGCTGCACTCAAAATGTAAGTGGTTCGTGAGCTTAAAGCAAATGTTAAGTTCTCACTGTCTTATAAACTTCTGTTCAAAAGGTAGGATGAACGCAGATTTTGTGCAAAATTTGTGTTTAAAACAAAAAGGCATTGCCTGCAAAAATCATGGACTGGTCTGAAAAATGCCTCCTAAAAAAAGACAAATCTTTTTTGTTCTTAAAAAGAACAAAAAGAATAAAAAAAGAAACTTTCCGTTAAAAATTCAGAGTTAAAAAACAAACAAAAAATATTTAGAGGCAGCTCATAGAAAAAGATATATATATATATATATATACCGTATATATATATATATATATATATATATATATATATATATATATATATATATATACTATATATATATATATATATATATACACACAGACTGTGCATGGAACAAGGAACTCTTCTAGGAAAATTAAATCCACTATACTCCGAATAAGTAATGGTAAATGACAAATACTATAGTTTTTTCTTTTTCATGATGCTAGCCCGACGTGGGCAACGGGTCACTCGCAAAGAGGTCCCAAAAATATAGCTTCCCTCACCAGCTATCTGCAAAGCAGATAGGATCCACCTTTGGGACAGGATCTAGGGTTTAAAGCAGCCTAGCCCAGCTACATTTAGAACTTCAATATAAGCAAAAGACTCGCTGCCTTCACGTCAGATTGAATACATCAAAGAAAAAGGGGTAACTATTATATTTTTAGCCAAAAACCAAAACTTAAACCTCAACTGGCAGAATTGAGCTTCCACTTTTCAAGGCACATAACATGTCCGTTTCATGATGGGAATGAACTCAGAATGGTTCCCTGAGGTTTTTTATGAAACACACAGACCGTGCATGGAACAAGGAACTCTTCTAGGAAAATTAAATCCACTATAGTCCGAATAAGTAATGGTAAATGACAAATACTATAGTTTTTTCTTTTTCATGATGCTAGCCCGACGTGGGCAACTGGTCACGTCGGGCTTGCATCATGAAAAAGAAAAAAACTATAGTATTTGTCATTTACCATTACTTATTCGGACTATAGTGGATTTAATTTTCCTAGAAGAGTTCCTTGTTCCATGCACAGTCTGTGTGTATCATATATATATATATATATATATGGGATAGAACTCAGAATGGTCCCCTAAGGTCTTTTATGATACACAGACCGTGCATGTAATAAGGAACTCTTCTGTGAAAATTAAATCCACTATAGTCCGAATAAGTAATGGTAAATGACGAACACTAAAGTTTTTCTTTTTCATGATGGTTTATGATGGGTTTTTTTTTTATGTATTCAATCCGACGTGAATGCAACGAGTCTTTTGCTTATAGTGAGGTTCTGAATACAGTCGGGCTTGCTGCTTTAAACCCTAGATCCTGTCCCAAAGCTGGACAGATAGTTGGTGAGGGAAGATAGTTGGTGAGGGAAGCTATATTTTTTGGGTTTCTTTGCGAGTGACCCGTTGCCCACGTAGGGCTAACATCATGAAAAGGAAAATACTATAGTGTTTGTCATTTACCATTACTTATTCGGACTATAGTGGATTTAATTTTCCCAGAAGAGTTCCTTGTTCCATGCACGGTCTGTGTGTATCATAAAAGACCTCAGGGAACCATTGTGAGTTCTATCCCATCATGAAACGGCCATGTTATGTGCCTTTTATTTTCATGGAACTAGTTCCCCGAAAAGTATTTCATCAAGCATCGAAGTTTGATGAAAATATTTTCATCACCTGAGGGCATTTGTTCGATGAAAGAATTTCTCTCATCTTGATGAAAATTCTAGTCTCATTGTGCATGTTAAAAGTTGCCGCGAAATGTTTTTCGTTTTTTTTAACGTTGAATTTTTAACGCCAAATGTTTTTCGTGTTATTCTTGTTCTGTTCTTTTTAAGTTTTTTTTTTATGCACACAAAAAAGATTTACCTTTTTGCAGGACGCATTTTTCAGACTAGTTATTATCTATTTGCGACTTTTAGTTTTTGTATCTTTATCAGAAGGTTTGACGATCAATGATTTACAATTCTCAATTGAGGTTTAGTCTTTATTCTTTCTAGATTCTCACGTGGCGCGCATCTAACGCCAAGAATATATTTTCGGTTTTGCTTTGATTTAGAACTTTACGCACAATTAATGTCTAAAATTAGAACCATCAGTTCTGCTTCTCAAATCTCAAAAGATAAATCTAGTAAGTACTGAAGTTTTGTACTTCAATTGTTAGTACATCAATTTCGAATTAACTTTCTCTGTAGAAAAGAGCATTACGTGCAAAGCCTAAATGAGTATTATTTGATTGCAAGCGTGTATCGCATTACTTCTCTATACGAAAGAGGCAAAAATATATGTACTTACAATTGATTTAATATAATAAAAAGTTCCTCAGCGTTTTGTCTTCTGTTGATCTAACATTAAACTAGAATATGTTAATTATGACGTAATCATTTGATAACGTCAGTAAAGGATATTTCTGCATGATTTTTTAATGAAGAAAATACGTTGGCAGCACTACACCTCTGAATTCAAAGGGCTACGCCTGACATTTTGAAGTAAGTTACCGCATTGCCCACCATCTTCAAATATTCCAATTATGATTTTAAATTTCTTTTCGTACTTTTGGAATTTTAATTTTAAACAAACTTTAAATCTTTTAATTCTTGAATTCTTAAAATATAATTTTTATCTTATTTCTTATCCGATTTGTTTGTTTTTAGTTGTGTACTCAGGGAGGAAAAAGAGGGGAAACTGCATTTCCGAAAGGTCTGTTTAAGCATGAAATAAAGTTGTACAGCGTCAGCTTGGAAATTCTTTCCTTTATTCGGTTTCATATAGCAACAAACTGGTTTCCCGTTTAGCTCCCCTCATTTGATTCTGTTTGTGGTATGCTTCCTCATACGTTTCGTTGATCTCAAATATATATATATATATATATATATATATATATATATTATATATATATATATATATATATATATATATATACAGAGAGAGAGAGAGAGGAGAGAGAGATCTTTACAATTTATGTATGAAGGATATAGCTTTAATAAGGGTAAGAGCGCCATCAAATGCATGAACTTAATCATTAACTTTAAAACTTGTGAAATCTAAAACAACATTTATTTTGAAAGGATTTTACCGCCAATTTTCTCCAGTCATCACTAACCTTTTGGCGCGAATTCCTCTTCGTTTCTTGGCGTGACGCCATATAGCATCCTCAGCGAACAGAAATCTCCAGTAGGAAAGTTATAAGACTTGTCACTTGCCAGTTATGGCATCGTATTAAAAAAAAGATTACCCAAAATGTAAATTTAATGTTTGTTCTTTAAGGTTCTTATTATCATGCGAATGTGTATGCATGTTTTATGTGTGTGTATTATATATATATATATATATATATATATATTATATATATATATATATAGCGAACTTTGTTCTACGTCGCGAAATAATAATAATAATAATAATAATAATAATGCACTAAATAAAATACAGAACCATGAATTATAATTATTCATATATGAATACTGTATATTCGTTTTGACTAATTTTTTAAGTTACTTCGACCCATGGAAAAATTACGTGACAGAACTCCCCCTGATGAGAAGTATCACTTGAAATTTGTTCATATAAATTACACATCAGTTACACACTTTATCGTAACGTTTATGTAACAATGAAACCAATGTGTAACGTCAGCGAAATTTTTTCACTTTTGGAAAAAGTAAAGCTCTTTTCCATTATTTCTTTCTGTAATTTTTTGTTGTTGTAAAAAACGATACAGCTAAGTTAAAGAGTTAATAGGAATAAAAACCCAACAACAAAATGTTACGGAATTGGGATCAAGTAAAGATAAGCACCCCCAGCCTTCTTCAATTAGCCTTATAAGGCTAACTAACGAAAATATCACGACCTAACCTAACCAATCGTTAAGTCAACTGTACGCCCTTGACGATTGGTTAGGTTAGGTCGTGATATTTTCGTTAGTTAGCCTTATAAGGCTATTTAAAGAAGGCTGGGGGTGCTTATCTTTACTTGATCCCGGAATTGTTATGAAACATCCAAGTGGCCAAGGATCAGTGGTGGGAAAAAGGTAATCGATTACAAATAAAAATTACTGATTTCTGAACAGTAACTAAAAGTATAAAATAGAAATTACTTCTCTGGATTAATTATATTATAATTAACCCAGAGAAGTAATTTTTACTTTATACTTTTAGTTACTTTTCAGATATCAGTAATTTTTATTTGTAATCGATTACTTTTTGCCCACCACTGATCCTTGGCCACTTGGATGTTTCATAACAATTCCGTAACATTTTGTTGTTGGCTTTTTATTCCTATTAACTGTTTAACTTAGCTGTATCGTTTTTTATATAAGGGAAACTATGAATTCTTCCATATAAATATAACCTATGATGGTGCTCTTCCAATATGTGCTCTACCGCGAAACTGTGATCTACCATATTCCAATACGTGCTCTACCGTGAAACTAGCCTTATAAGGCTAACTAACGAAAATATCATGACTTAACCTAACCAATCGTTAGGTCAACTATACGCCCTTGACGATTGGTTAGGTTAAGTCGTGATATTTTCGTTAGTTAGCCTTATAAGGCTAACTAACGTACCTGCTGCTAATCCGAATAATCTAAGGTAGATCACGTATTGGAATGTAAATTTTAAAGTAGAGCACATATTGGAAGAGCACCCCTATGATTTTCATAATTTGCATAATAAATACTATGCATAGTATAGCGTATTATAAAACGGATAATTTAATCAAAATAAAGTAACTGTAAACACGCTCCGATGTCTACGTTTTCCATTATAATTATAAACATGTTACTATTTAGCTGTCAGGTGTAAGACAAAATATTGAGGTCGCTTAAAAGTATTTTTGCATCACATGGTATAATATTTTTGTAAATGAATACTCTCCATTACTGTGTTATGAATAAAAATATCTTAGAAAACTTTTTAAGATTTGCTCTGTTTGCGCATGCGCGCTGGTTCTGTTTCTCAGTTAAATTTTTTTGTTTATATTAGGAACTAGGCGGATGTTTACTTTTTAAATATTAATTTATAGCTGGTTGATTACGGACTACATTATCCAGTAATTAGTAATCTTGAATTACAAACTTTGGATCACCTGGAGATCAGGGCCCCTAGCCTTCTTTAGTTAACTTTATAAGGCTAACTAACGAAAATATCACGACCTAACCTAACCACTCGTCAAGGGCGTATAGTTGAACTAACGACTGGTTAGGTTAGGTCGTGATATTTTCGTTAGTTAGCCTTATAAGGCTAACTACAGAAGACTGGGGGCCCTGATCTTCAGGTGATCCCAAACTTTTCTGTTTCATATAAAATAGTTTAATAGAGTCCAACAGATCAGTTCTAAAATGCATAACGAAATTTGGTTGCTTACAAATTTGAGTCTGAATTAATATACCTAAGCATGTTGTAAGTGCCCTTGAATTCAATTTGGAAATGTCTGATATGTTATTGTTAAATTTAGTAATAAAAATATTTTTTCGATATTTTAAAGGAATTTCTTCATAAAATATAGGGATCACCTGAAGACCAGGGCCCCACGCCTTCGTTAGTTAGCCTTATGCGGCTAACTAACGAAAATATCAAGACTTAACCTAACCAATCGTCAAGGGCGTACAGTTGACCTAACGATTGGTTAGGTTAAGTCGTGATATTTTCGTTAGTTAACCTTATAAGGTTAACTAAAGAAGGCTGGGGGCCCTGATCTTAAGGTGATCCAAATATAGGGTGCTACTATAGCGTGATTCCTACCGGTGACTTCGATACTATTGGGTGATTCCTACCCGTTTTGGTTCGAAACTACAGTACTGTAGAGTGTGATTCCTATCTAAGGTATAAATGAAAATATAATAAATATAAAATGCTATTTATTATTCAATTTTATTTATTTAAAAAATAGTTTCGGTGCTACTATAGTATGTGGTCTACCTACGATTGGTTAGGTTTAGTTACGATATTTTCGTTAAAACTAACGAAAATATCATGACTAAACCTAACCAATCGTCAAGGGCGATGGACATTGGAATGTAAACAAGCAATTAGTAAACAAGGTAAGAAGCTATAATTAAAAGGTAGACCGCCGAATCGAGGTAGGAATCACGCTATAGTAGCACCAAATATAGTGCCTGTTTCATAATTAAAGTTCTGATGTACAATTTTTGTTTTTCATTTACGTTCAATAATAATCAGGTCAAAATGCAATATTATATTTAACTTGTCACATCTCACAATGTTCGGAAGTAAATTGCAGGCAAATATATACACAGAAAACAAAGCCTTTCTGTGACCTTCTAAACATAAATATTATCTTCTGTTGTCTCACATCACTAAAACCTTCTATCAAAAGAAGGGATCACCTGAAGATCAGGGCCCCCAGCCTTCTTTAGTTAGCCTTATAAGGCTTACTAACGAAAATATCACGACTTAACCTAACCAGTCGTCAAGGGCGTACAGTTGACTTAACGATTGGTTAGGTTAAGTCGTGATATTTTCGTTAGTTAGCCTTATAAAGCTAACTAAAGAAGGCTGGGGGCCTTGATCTTCAGTTGGTCCGGGATCTTTTCCTTTATAGCACCCTCATTACTAAGTGGTTAGGTTAAATCGTGATATTTTCGTTAAAACTAACGAAAATATCACGACTTAACCTAACCAATCGTCGAGGGTGAAAGAACATAGTAAAACAGTCGGGATGCTATAAAGGAAAAGATCCAAAAGAAGTTATTATATCATTTGACTAGAAGCTTAAATTTGATAATCCCCAAAATTGGAAAAATTCCCCAAGAATGCGTCCACAAAAAGAAGTT